>PVJC01015661.1:0-28681 GCA_004026665.1 Murina feae | reverse complement strand
TAGTAGTTTCCCGTAGCCCTTTCCCCAGCCCTTCTCCGCTCTCGGTTCACTCCAGGTGCTCGGACTCCTATTTCTTCATTAAATTGAATTTATTTCCACCACTGGGCTCTCGCACATGCTGTTCCCTCTGCCTGGAATGTCTTTCTCTCTCAGTCTTCAGGGACCTGCCATCTTCTTGTCACCAGGTCTCCTGCGAAGGGCCACCTCTTCAGAGAGGCGTTCCCGACCCCCTCCTAGCGTTACTACCCTTTACCAAACCACTCTCTCTCTATCACTGCCATTTAAGTTCCTTCATAGCCCTTCATTGAAACCTTCTCATTTCTTTCTCTGATTTTCCTTCTCCCACCACTCACTCTGAGCTCCATCCACCAGGGCAGGCTCTCACCTGTTCGTCACAGCTGGTATCCCTACAGCATCCGGCATACATTAGGCACTCAATAAGTGTTTGTCGGACTGAAATACATCAATAAATGAACAAAGTGACACCGAGGAGAGGCGCAGGATTCAAATAAATGTCAGGTGAACTCTAGGCTCTGCCACATGGTAGTTTTGTGATCTTGGGCAACGTAAACCCCAGTGAGCCTCGATTTCTCCATCTGTGAAATGGGCGTAGAAGCTGGACTTCTCTTAGAACATGGTGGGACTCTAGAGGCCCCAGACATGTAAAGGTCTGGTCCCATGTACTGCATGGGGAAGAGTCATGTATGGCTGATGACTCAGTTTATGTGGCTGATGGAGTCCCAGAGCTGGGGACTAATAGACTTAAAGTGGGGGGCTTAAAGACTTCGCATTTGTTTTAGCCTCTCTGACATCAGTCTTCAGGCATCATCCGAGTGTGTTTCTGGGGAAAACCGTGGCCTGTTTGGAGAAAACCAGCTTGCAGGTAGATTGCAGGAGCGGTGCTCCCATAGGTACCAGGGTCAGGGCAGAGGGACATCGCCAAAGAGATGCTGACAACAGGATTGATGACAAGCCGACATCCTGGCAGAGACTATTGAACTGAAGTTTTGCAACGTGAACTCTTCCAGCTGCAGAGTCTCGGTCGAGGGTGCGTGTGTGTTTGTCTCGGCGTTGAAGCACGTGTGTGAGTGTGTGCTTATATGCTTGCATGCATGTGCTCACACACATGTCCCGAAATTCCTTTCAGCCAAAATGAAGGGAAAAGATTTGTTTCTTCTTCAGCTTTCGCAATTTCAGCATCTGCCTGTTTGGGTAAACTTGACAAGGGTTATCTCTCTCCTTTATTTTTTTCTCTCTCCTAAACCCAGGAATTCCAAGGGAAGTGTTTTTGAGCCTCTGGCTGTCGGGTACACAGGCCGGCCGCAGCCAGGGAGCAAGCCTCGTAGCGAACTTGTTAGACAGCAGCTAGATTACGATCATAAATAAATGATTTGCTGTCTCCTCGCATTCAGACGTGTAGCTTTTAAAGTGTGCCTGTCATCGCGGAATCAGATTTAGTCAAATGCTGTGTAACTGCAAAATTATCCTCTCCTTACCTTTTCATTCTCCTTATAATGGACAGTTAAATTGGATTTTCAAATTTGAAGTGCATATGTTTTTCAAATCCCCAGAGGCTGTCTATGTTTCCATTTCTAAAGCAACTCGCTAATGTTTATCATTACCACACAGAAATATTACAATTCTTAAGGGGCGCCTTACAAAATCAGCACTGGAGAAATGTGCTTTATCGTCTCAAAATGAAACCAATTTCTCAGCTGATTTGCAATTTATTTACATGTTAGCATTTGATTTCCGGCTGATTTATAACCCCACATGGCTCTGTCTCATGGTTTATTTAGAAAGCAGACAACGGTGGTCGGGGAAGGCTGCGGTGAGCTGTGTGGCCCGGGCTGTGGGCTTTCCCCGGGCGGGAGGCAGTGGAGCCAGCACCCCTGAGTCTCTGGTTTACTTCCTCCTCCAGCGAATCCAACTCAGTCGAGGATCCTGGGCCCTCTGACTGCAGGGAGAGGAGACGCGGACAGGCAGGTGTTCCTGAGGAAAGCCTTCTCCCCTCTGCAGTGAGCAGGGGTCTGGTAGGAAGGGAGGAAGGTGGCTGGGGTATAGTGGGCTTGCCTTCCTTGACTCATTTACATAACTAGTGGCTGAGGTGGTGCCTGCATTCAAGGATGTATTGGAACGGACAGTGGGGAGTTTCCCGGGATTTATGGCTTCATCTGTCTGAACATTTATGCTTTGATCTATTCTTCTAGCTACCCATCCAGCTATCCCTCCATCCTTTGAACCATCCACACATCCATTCTTTCATACTTTCTACCCCTAGTTCATCCATCCATCATCCATCCATCCAACTACATACCTGTCCAACCACCCACCCATTCACCTAACAATCCATTTATTTAGTCATCCATCCATGAGTCTGTCCATTAGTCCATGCATGTATGCATGCATGCATCCATCCATCCACCCACTCTCTGTCTGTCTATCTATCATCGATCTATCCTAGCGATTTTCAGTGCGTGCCACGAGAATTTTTAAAACATATATCTGACTACTAAGCCAGGGGTACTTTTGCCTTAGACTACCAAATAAAAAAATAAATGACCACAGCCAATACAACAGCCGTCCCGTGAGAATGAATCAAAATTATACCAATTTTTCATCAGGTCAGCAAAAAAACGTATTCTTGGTGTGCTGCAGACTTGTAGTAATTAGCTGATGTAGTGTGTGCTATGAGATGAGAAGGCTGAAACTGCTGATTTATCTGACCACCTGTCCATCGAACACACCGTTGCCAAGATGGGCCTTCACGTGGAGAGCTGAGGTGGCAGAGATGACTGAGAACCTGACATGGACTTCACAGATCTCATGGCTAAAGGAAGGGGACAACTATGATCTCTCAGGGTCACCATGAAGCTCAAGTTACTTCCTGCATGTAAAAATCCTTCCTAAACTTTAAAGACAGAACCTCCGTGTGGAATGATGTCCTGGCTTGGAGGAGGGTAGGCTCCGGTCAGCTTGCTTCCTTAGAAGATTGGGTCTCACCAATCTTTGGTTTTCTCACCTGTCAAGTGGGAGGAGCAGGTAATCTTATATAGTAAAAGCCTAATATGCTAAGTTATCTGTTTGACCAGCTGCTATGACATGAACTGACCACCAGGGGGCAGACACTCTGACAGGTAGATTAGCTTGCTGCTGAGTTCCGGCCTATCGGGATTGGGCCAGATGGGTCGGACATGCCCCGGAACCCTCCTGCAGTCCCTCCCTGGCCCTGACCTTTCACTGGTGGGGTCCCTCTGTCTGGCCTGCACCCTCTCGAAATCCAGGATCCCTCGGGGGATGTCAGAGAGCTGGTTTTGGCCCGATCCCCACAGGCCAGGCCAAGGGATCCTACCGGTGCACGAATTTGTGCACCGGGCCTCTAGTAATAATAATAATAATAACAATAATAATAACTACTTGGCAGGAAAGTTGCGAGGATTTGATGAGATAACCCATATAAAGTGCTATGCATAGTGCTAGAGCCATAGCTAGCACTTCATAAATGCCCTTCTTTTACTATTATTATGATTATTACCTATGATTATATTACATGATCACAGAGTATTGTCAATTCTTCCATTACACAGGAGGTAGGGGTAATGGTGTCCTACTGAGAAGATGAGGACAGGTGTTCCAGGGAAAAGGTCTTCTGAGTTGGGTCCATAGGCGGGGAAAGTTTTTCTCAGGTGCCAGAGGGAATGGCATTTCCATATTTGAGAACAGCCTGCACGTGAGTCTTGTGGCCTGAAGGTGCGAGTGGAGTTCCAGTAGCAGGAGACGGTGCGTGGCCGGAGCGTGTACTGCACGGGGCGGAAGGGCGGAGGCCAGTCTGCTGACATAGACCCCAACGCCCTTGCGTTTCAGGACGTGGAACCTGGGTTTTGTCCTGGGGACAGCAGGCGGCCGGCGGAAGGGTTTAATCAGGGACACGGCCCAATCCGATTGGCTCGGTGGGAAGGTCTGCGGTGGAGAGAACACATTTGGAGCCGGGGAACCGCGGGGCAGGGACTGGAGAAATCGCTCCCCGGAGAGCAACGAAGACAGGACCCAGGGAGCTAACTAGTGCAGGTCTGGCGACAAGGGGGCAGGTTCTTGAGGTGGGTTTTCCAGTGCAATCAGCTGGGACTCAGGGGGCCGACGGCAGAGGAGAGGAGTTATAATGAGGGTTTCGCAGACTCTCCAGGAGCTTCCTATCACAGCAAAATCCCTGGGCCTGACTCCGCTTCTATCTGCCCATGCCAGGCAGAGCTAACGACGCCGAATACATTTGCATGCATTTATGCTGCAGGCAGCCGGCACTGGCCCCTGCAAAAGGAGCAGCACTCTCTCCTCTCTCTTCTTCCCTCAGTCTCTTCCTGAATATGCATGCCCAGCCAGGGCCCCAGCCAGCCAGCGCTGTCCCCCTCTGGGCAGAGCCAGGAGCCAGGAGCCTCCGGGGACTTCCTGAGTGAACTTGGACGCATCCCTCACCTCTTCCTGCCTCGGACAAGATCATCTCAATCTCGAGGAAAGAGGGTGTGGAACGGGCTGCTCTATGAGTGCTCTACCAACGAGGACAAGTGACGTTGTGGGTAATAGAAATCTGGTTCCGACAGCCTTAAAAATCAAAGGGTCTTGCATTTGTGTAACAGGAAAGTGAGGAGTTTTAGCTGTCAAGGTGAAGCTGTGTCCAGCAGCTGGGGGATGTCCCCCTTAAGGACACCTCTCTATGCTGTCCCTCACCTGCCTCCCATGGTGTCAGCTACAGAGCACGTAACCACATATTTTTACCTGATACCCACCAGGTCGGAAAGAGAGTGTCTTAATCTGGGCACTGCCCCCAAAGCCTTGAGATCCACTCCGATTGGACAGCTCGATTCCCATGTCCACTCCTGAACCAATCCCAGTGGTCAGAAGGATGGGGCTTGCTCATAGGCTCCTCCTGGGTCACATGCTCCAGCCCCTTAGGAAAGCCTCCTGGTTCTCACACACAAACCAGGGCTTTCTGGGAAAGGGGTGATGCAGGGGACAGAACAAGCACATCCCAGGACATATGCTGCTGGAGAGAACGTTCTCTGTTCCCAAGCAGAGGGAAGGTAGCATTAGAAACAGAGATACGGTCTCTGGGATTCTGCCTGATGACCCATAAAGCACATGGGGACATTCAAACAATAGTGATGGACCAAGGGGCTTCGAATGCCAGTTGCCTGTGAGGAAGTAGAGAGAGTCAGTGTCCCGCCCAGTGGGTTAGGGAAGAAGGAGTGAGATTGGAATGAGTGAGTGGATGTATTAGACAGGACAGGTCAGGTTATGCTGCATAACAAAACAATCCCCCCCCAAACTTAGCGACCTAACAAAGTAGCTCCATATTTCTTGTTCTTGCAAAGTTCATGCTGGATTTGGGAGAGTCTTCAGGGCAGTTGTCCTTTCTATGGACAGAAAGTCAACAATCCAGAAAGTTTCAATCGGAGGGCATCTCCATCACACACGTGCTTTCCCGGTGGGAGAAGAAAGAGTGGCGAGTCATGCCCTGTCCAGAAGTGGCACACATTCCCCCTGCTTCTTAGGAGACCGGGCCCAGTCTGAAGCCATCTGCCCACGTTCCCTCAAGGAGATGTGAACTGGAAATACCCGGGAGAAGTAAACGTATCTGCCTCTGAACAGAGAAGTGCTTGTTGCCTCACTCGACCTCACCTCTGGCCCGTCTCACATTCACCCCAAAGGTGAGAAGAGGACACAGACTATCTACTCTCTACCAGATTCTCCAGGTTAAGGGATGAATTGCCTTCTAGCAGCTCACATTCAACTTGGGGAGACAGGACCAATTGTTAAAAAAAAAAAAAAAAGGAGGGGGAGGGAGAGACAGACAGAAAAGTAATTTTAGAACCTGCTTCCTGAGCTTATTGTGAGGATAAAAAAGGAGATGAATTATATGACACATTGGGCATGTCGCCCAGCAACAATAACGAATTCTATAAATACAAGCTATTGCTGCCATCTTACAGATGAGGCCACTGAGGCTCATGGCGGTAGAGGGACGCCCAAGGTCACTCCGTGGTGGTCACCCAGGGATTGGGTGGCTGCAGAGTCCTCTGTTCGTAATCTTGCCCTTGACTTTATTCCCGTTCCACTCGCCCAAGAAGCCTCTCTTCCTATGGCCTTGCTCATTCAAAGCCCATAATGGTTTCCGACTGGGTGCATCATGTCCTTGAATTAAAACAGGTGGGTGCGACCCTGGCGAACCCAGAGGTGAGCTGCTCTGTCGCTTGCTTGCCTCTTTATCCAGGATCCTGCGAGTTCCAAGCCCCTCCTACAGGTAGGCATGACTTGATGGTGGCATTTGTCATTTCAAGGCAATGGGAGAAGTGCTATCCCATTTCATGACCAATGTGATTCTGGAAGTCCATTCATAGGATAAGACTAAGAAGCCAGCGTTTTAAGATTACTTAGTCTATCTTTCCAAGATCCCACCATTCCAAAGTTCTAGAGCTTAGGATTCAACTTTAAGACTCTAGACCAGTGCTGTCCAAGAGAACATTCCATCACAATGGAAATATTCTACATTAGCGTCGTCCAATAGGGTGTCATGGTAACCATTACTTTCCTGTGGCTATTGAACATTGAGATGTGGCTAGCGTTAAGGAGGAACTGAATTTTAACTTTATTTATTTGTGATTATTTTGAACGCAAATAGCCACATGTAGCCAGCTACTGTATTGGAAACCAGAACTCAAGACCCTCTTATTCTAAGTTTCTCTGAGCGTTTGGTTCCTACTTTCCCACAAGAAGCACAACTGAAGACATGCTCAACTGCATCGCAACCCTGGTTTTGGGTCACTTAATCTAGAATTCAACAAAAGAATCATGAATCTTATATGTATCCGTCAGGAAAGAAGATGTTACGCTGCGGTAACAAGCAGCCCCCAGCCCTCAGTGGCTTGAAACAACAAGACTTGGTTTCTTGCTCCTGTTGTATACTCATCTCAAGTTGGCAAGAAGATCTCATCGTGGTCGTTTGGGTACCCAGGCTAATGGACCTTCTCAGAAGACGCTGGTGAAAGTGCCAGAAGGACGAATGAGTTTGGAAGGGTAACTTTCCCCAGTTAGTAAATCTACCCAGAACTGAATGGACACATATCAATTCTGTCCCCAGGTACTTGGCCAAGACTATTCATGGGTGCTACCCCAACATAGGGATGCAGGAAGCACAACCCTACATGTTCTGGAAGAGAAACAAAAAAAATATTTGGTCATTGACACTAATGATCATAAACGTGAGTTCCCATTCTGATGTTTATTAGCTGTGTGACCTCAGGCGGGGACTCAGCCTCTCTGAGCTCCAGTTGCCTCATCTGCAAATGAGGACAATAACGAAGCACCTCCTGACCAGTCCTCACACTGTGTTTGCATGGACTCAGTAAAAAGACTCCCACAGTGTCTGGCACATAGTAGGTGTTTAATAAATAACAACATAGCAACAGCTCACATCATTTGACCCTGACTCTGTGCCATGTGTTGTTCTCATTTAAACCTCAATAAGTCCCAGGAGGGGGTGCTTTATCACCCCCATTTTCCAGATAAAAGAATTGAAACAAGGAAGTCTGTGTTGAATAACGATTTGAATTACCGATTGAATAAATGATTTCATGCTCCAGGGGTCCCTAACTATTTAGCTACTTTACTCACTGCCTCTATGGTCTTTGTCACATCTGACTATTACCTTATCACCTTGACTGAATATTTTTCTTTGACTTACTTTTAGATAGAATCACTTCAGTATATATATGTATATATATATATATATATTCTCATTGTAAGCACTAAAATATGCCTGGAACCACTGCAGAGATGTATATATCTCCACAAACCCAGAACTAAACATACATTTATGCTATATGCTCATATGCTATACTTGGGCCCAGCTATTCCCATCCTGGCTGTACACACTAGAGAAAAAAGGCTCATAACCATCAAAAGACACAAGACAGGATTTTATAGCAGCTCTTTATTTGGACAACTCAAATGCCCATCCCGAGTGCAAGCCTATATAATAAAACCCGAATATGCAAATCAACCAAATGGCGGAATGACTGGTCACTATGACGGGCACTGACCACCAGGGGGCAGATGCTCAACACAGGAGCTGTCTCCGGCCTGCAGGCCAGGCCTGGTGGCAGCGGCGGAGAGCACGACCAGCGAGCTGGCAGCACCAGGACTTCCAGCCAAGGCAGGTGCGAGCAGGGGCCCCAATTGCCCTGCTGATCACCCCGCTGATCACCCCACAGATCATCCCTGATCGCCAGAGAGGCCTAGGGACCCTACCCATGCACAGATTTCATGCAGAGGGCCTCTAGTGCCTATATAAATCATGATCTACTCGTGCCATGGAATAGCACTCAGCAATACACAAATTCAAACTGCTGACTCATGACATAACCTGATGAAGATGCAACATTAAGTGAAAGTTTGATGCCAAGCAGTACATGCTGGATACACCCACCTCTAGGAGGTTCAGGCACGAGGTAACACCGGGCACTGTAGTGTGGTATCAGCGCGGCTGTTAGCAGGAAGGGACACGAGGGAGTTGCCCGGGACGCCTGGGGCGGGGCTGCCTCCTGACTTGGGTGGTGGGTATGCACATGCACAATGTAACTGAGTTGTCCACGTCATACTGGTGCTCTTCACCGTAATCGCGTTACACCTCAATGAAAAATTCCTTCAAGGGGGTCCTAGGGCCACGTGAAACCATCCCACTCTCTGGGAAGCAGAGCGCTCACGCGGGGCTGGTCACACAGGACGCTAATGGAACAGGAGATGTGGTGGCCCCCGGACCAATATCCCGTAGGATAACTGGCCACTTCTGTGCCCTGCCCCTGGCCATCTCGAGCCCTCCCCTTTCCCTCCCCCCCCCCAGGTTCCACCGGCAGGCCTGGGAGGCCCGGCTGCTGGGTCCCCTGTGTCAAGGCTCTGCCAAACCCTTGACCTACCAGCTGCGAGCTCACTCGCGGCTTCCCTCCTCACACCTGCTCCCGCCTGCCTGCCTGCCTGCCTCCCTCCCTCTCCCCCTGGCTCCATAACCCCACAGCTCCCTTCCAATGAGGGCGTTGGTGCTGGCCACCTGTTAAGCCTTAAGCGGACTGTGGTACTTGAGGAACATTCTCTCCTTCACTGAGCCCGGTGCGTGAAGAACAAAGTTAAGATGGCGGGGTTATGACGTTGATGCATGGTGCCACTTTAGGGAGCATCTGTGTAGGAGGATGGAGACGGTTGTTGAGAAGGTAAGAGTGTCAGCAGTCAAGGCATCTTCGTAGTAGACCATTGAAGTCCGTGTGTGGCACATGCGTGTGTGTGTGGGGGGCAGGGAGTGGAAAGAGACAGAGAAGGGGAGATGGAAATAGCAGACAGAGAGGCCCAGAGGGGAGTCTGGCTGCTGGGGACAGACAAGTGACAAATATCCCAAACTATCCCCTGAATCTCCAAATCTGATGAGGAAGAGAGAGAGAGAGCAAATTAAACGGTCATTCATGTCTGAGCATGCACAGCAGAGAGATGGTAGAGAGGAGGCATGTGCAGAGAGGAGTCATTTAGCTTGCAGGGACTCAAGAGGGTTAGCTTCTCAAGGCTTCCAGGGGGAGGTGGCATTCGGCCTGGGTAGGTGTTAGCCAGGGGAGAAGGACACTCCAGGCTGAAAGAAGGTATGGAGTCTGAAGGTCGGGTGAATTGAGGAAGCTCATATGGCATGGAGTTCTGTTTGGTGGTCTGTGTCTCGTTGGATCCTGTTCAATGAGTTAATGTGATTATACCCATTTACCAGATGTCCAAGCCGAGGCCCAGGCATGAGAAACTTGTCTGAGATCACACAGCTACCAAGTGTCCTATTAGGGTTTATACTCTCATCTCTCTTGTCCAAACTCCTAATCTTTTAGAGCAAGGTTTGACTCCGTAAGTTTTGGCATTCTGCCTTTTTCCCTTAAGGACCCACCCCTCCACTGTCTCCAGGAGTGTCAGTAAGAGTCTTCACTGCTCCAGTTCCATGGGCAACCTGGTTGCATGCTAGTGGCTACATGGGATACTTAGTGAGCTGAACCGGGTTGAGTGTTCTGAGATTGTTTAGCGATGTCTGTCCTGGGCACTGGCTAGCAGCATAGATATGTGTGCCATGACCTTGCTAATTCTGGGCTAGTGGCTTTGTGAAAGAATTTCATTTCCTCTGGGCTTTTGGGACAACAATCTCCCTCCTTAAGGGGACCTTCATTATGCAATAAGTAAGTCAAGAGATTTCCATGAAGAAGGGTGACTTTTTTTTTTTTTTTACCAGTTGGGAGTTGTACGAGAACAACCTTGCCACTAGGCCTTGATTTGGAGAGTCCCTCAGAGTCATCTAGTCTTGTGCCCCTTTGCAAGCCCTGCTGTGGCCTCTTTCTGAATCGTCTTATACAAAGCATGTCCCCCATTCCAGCAGGCCGCGTTTCTCAGCAGCCAGAACTGCAGAAAGCAACTCTCACCCAGAGCAACCTGCTCGTTTCTAATGGAAAAGCAGAGGCAAGGGGCCAACAAGCCAAGATTTGCAACCCGGCCCCTCCCCATCACCACTTGGGCTATTTTTCCAACGGGAGCGGGAGGGGGAGTCTGGGAGAGAATTGGCCTCGCCATCAGCACGTCTCAGACCCTCACATGTCTGCCTCGACACCCCAAGTGGCAACCAGCATGCGCCACCAAAAAAAAAAAAAAAAAAAAAAATTCTAACAAGACATTAATAGATAAATAAAAATAGCTTCCGCGAGGAACGATGAGGACTCACGCGGCAAAATTATTTCTTTCTGTGCGCATAAACTCATGAATAATCAAATCGCATGGTCCCCAAGGAGCCCGGCACAGCTCTTGTCAACCTCATCCCCGCTTCCTCCTGGAAGGTCACCTCAAACCTTTGCAGTCCTGGGTGGCTCTGCCCCTCCCGTCTCCTCCCCCACCCCCTCCCAGCAGCCCCCTCCTCTGTAGAGGGGAGAAATTAATTCCCGGTGCTATGGAAACGTGCGGAAAATCTGAATGAAAAGGCTGGGCAGTGCTCATGAATCACCAAGCAGAAAGGGGAGTTGGATAAAATATCGGGGGGGGGGGGTCCTCAGGCCACAGCTTTTGTGAGCTGAACCTGAGCTCTTGTTTCATGCTCCTTTCGTGTCACATTTTAACCTACCAGCTGCCTCGAGAGGCAAAATGATCTTTCCTGCCTTTTTTTTTTTTCGTTTTCCTTTAAAAAAAAAAATTTTTTTTTTTTAATTTTTATTTTTTCCCCCCTCATGTGTTCAGGGAGGAAACGGTGACAGGGACTAGTGACAGCTCGCTAATTATTCCCTTACTGCCACTGCTGTACTGGCTCTGGACGCATTGCTCATTTCTCCCCGTCTTCGCACTGAATAATGCATGGTCCCTATCTGTATTCAAGCGGCACCTCCGGGGACGCCAGCCTAACTAGCTGATAACTGATTCAGTTTGTAAGCAGGGCCTCTGGGAGTTGCAAGGAAAAGTAGCCAAGAACAAATTTAACACTTCTTTCTCATTTCTTCAGAACATCAAGGGGAGGCAGGTGGGGAGCGGGCGGGGGTGGCTGCTGGGCCCTGGGAGGGCACTTGACCTCAAGTTGGGAGAGAAGAACCATGGCTCCAGCTATGAGGAGGGGCTATAATCATGATGATGATCATCAAAGGAGTTAAGGTTAGCTGAAGGCCTACTCTGTGCCCACCGTTGTCCTAAACTCTTAGCGTGCACTAGCTCCTTGAATCATCACCAGAACCCCTTGATGGCCATGCTTCGGCCCATGTATCAGTTAGCTGTTACCGCGGTAACGCTGTGTAACAAATGACCCCCACATTTCAGAGCTGTCAATAACGCGTCATCATTTTTCTTGCTCAAGGGCTGCAGAGAGGTCAGCCTTGCATTGATCTCCGTGGCATCCAGCAGAGCAGATGGTGGGTCGGGTCAGGTCTGCTCCAAGGGCCTCTTTCTGGGGCCTGGTCTGGCGGGGGGAGGCTACTGGGTGTTCCGAGGTGAAGCGCTTTTCCCACCTCTGCCTGCACGAGTCTGCTAACAGCCCATTGGCCGAAGCAGATCATCGGTGGGAGGGGGTCAAGTCCAGTGTCAAGAAGTGGAGTGGGAAGTGCTGCCCACCATGAGTCATGGCCAGGGTCCGAGTGTCTAAGAGGAGAGTGAAGAGTTAGGTTCCAAGAAGGAATCCCCAGAACAATTCCTTTTAGGAATCACAAAGACCATTTTTTTTTTGCAAAATGATTTATACCCTTTGGTCTCCAGACTGGGCTGTTCCTGAAATGATGCCAGAGGTCTACAATCAGATGATAATCAGAATCAGGATGGCGATTCCTCACACAATGTCTGCAGCACCAAGTGCTATTCTAAGAGCTGCTGTATCAACTCATTTTCTCCTCCTAATAACACAGTGAAGCAGGTACTATTATGATCTCTGTAGAACAGATGAAGAAAAAACAGGCACAGAGAGGTTAGCTCATTGGCCTGAGGTCACACAGCTGGTAAAGGGCCAGGCCAGGATTTGAACCCAGGCTGGCTAGTTCACTCCAGGTGAACATGGGTTGCCGCAGGTAAGTTTGAATCTTGGGTGCAGATGCATGGAATGTCAGGATGCCATTGGATTTGAGAAATATAATCGGACAGGGTCAGGGTTGTTCTTGAGTCAGGAACAACCAGTTTCAGAGGGGTCTGGATACCCTTGAGAAGGGCACCCCCACTTGGCTCCACCCAGTAGACTCAGCTACTTGCCCCACATCCAACCCCCTTCCTCTGGGTCAACCTGAGTTTTCAGGTTGTTGAGTTTTCAGTCATCCTGGTCCCCGCCAATGGGTGGCGCCCTCTAGAGGCTGCTGGTAGAATTGCTGGCCTACTGCCAACAGGCCAGGTGGATCCAGGTTTCCCTGGAAACCACAGGTTACTGGCAAGGCACCTACCTTTTCCACCGTCAAATGCACCCTTGGACTGGGGATTGTCAGAATGCTCCCTCCTCCCCTTCCTCCCGGACTAGCTCTGCTGGTAGCAGGCAGCTCAATACAGCTGGTTCCTGTTTTATGAATGACGCTGACACCAGGTAGAAACCCACTTGTTTTGAGGCCTAGTTATGGACCAGTTGGTCCACCTTTACAATTGGGAATTTAATCCTTTGCGGGACAAAAACAGGCCCGGCCCTGCTGTCATGCTCCAGCAGGGGTTGGACATGTTTGCAGAACTTGGAACTCAGAGCCTCACACAGTGACGTGTAGGGGAATGAATGGATGGATGGATGGATGGATGGATGGATGGATGAATGGATGGCTGAGTGGACGGATGAACCTCATCCGTTTGAACAATGCTTTACAGAAGAGAAGTTGAAGCTTAGAGAAATGTGGCTGTTTAAAAGGGCCGTTCCTCTTGTTTACTACCTACCCATTGAGCCCCTACTATGTGTCAGGCACTGTTAAAAGATGCTACAGATCTGCTGTCCTGGTCCAACAAAGCTAATATAACGTCAGGTTGTGAGGAATAAGGCAGGATAAAGGGGGGCGGGCAGTAATGACAATTAGTACCGATGCCTTCCCTTCCCTCAGGTGCCTACCCTGTGCCTGCCACTGTGCCAGGCGTCTGACATCATTGGTCTCATGAAGAGTTCCCCAACCACCCTCTAAGCAGATTCCTTTTGTCATCATTATACCCATTTTACAGATGAGGAACTGAGGCTGTGACAAGAGAGGAGCCTTCCCACAATCACCCTGTGAAGATGGGCGGGACCTGAGACCAGCACCCAGGTCTGCCTGCCCCGTGTCTGAGCAGGCAGGATGGGGGGTTTCCCTCAGCCCCTCCCCCCCACCGGGAGGCTGCTAGGTCCAGGAGGCTGGGCCCTAGGGGTGGGAAGGGCACGCGGGGTCCCCACAGCTGTCACCTGCCGGGGTGTGTGTCTGCCTCCAGCCGCCTGGCACTGTCTGCTGGGGCGACAACAGGCTGGCTGTCAGGAGCCGCATGTCAAGGCAGCAGCGGGGGAGGCGGCAGGCTGTTGGCAGGCGGCTTAAAATAGCAGCGCATCCTCGAGGCTGCAGGAGCTCTGTGTCTCCCCCCCATGACTCCCCTCCCCACAACCCCGGCCCAGAACACCCGGGAGAAGATTCCTCAGCCTGACAGCCCCCCCCCCCTCCGAAAGCAGCCAGAGGAGCCGCGCCCGTGGAGGGTCCCCTGCTTCCTCCTGTTCGTCGGAAGCCAAGCTGTACCCTCCAGAACCTTCCTGGGCTCCTCTCTCCTCTGGTCACACTTCCTCCAGCCACCCTCACTATGTGGCAATGACACTTCCCTCGGGCCTTTGCTTTGCTTGGTCTGGCTGCCGGCAGGGCCCTCCTTGCTGTGTTCTCCGCCTGGAACACGTAAGGCGCATAGTAGGTGCGCAATGCGTGCCAATGGGATTCACATGCAGATGCTGGAATCTCCCGTCTCCTCCAAGCTCAGCTCGTTTGTCAGAACCACCAGGGAACCTTCTGGATTCTGCCAGGAGCAGGAATGCTTCCTTCCCCCGAAGCAGACAGCCCAGGCTCATGTCAAGGCGGGGAACAGGCTCACCGTGGGGGGCTCCCCGCCCAGTCCTGCTCACTGGGTAGGCTGCCACCATTTGGAAGCGTGGCGTTTGCTCCAGCGGGGGAGGCAGCTCATGGGCACACAGACCGGGGCTCTCCAAGCCGTGCTCGTGGCAGACGTGGCTAATCCATCATAGCATCCGTCCTTCCTGAGCCCCGGAGCCTCCAGGAAGCCATGAGCCATCGACTGCCGCCAGCACCGGGATGATGTCTTCATGGGCTCTCACTCTCCAGTGTCACTAACCACAGGGTTTGGGTAAATGGCCTCCAGAAGCTTGTCTTCACGGCTGTCTTGGCCATCAGAGTGGGCGGCTCTCGAGGGCACAGCAATGCCGTTGATTTCCGCGTCTCCTCCGCCTGGCACAGAGCCTGGCCAAACGCCAGGGGACGAAGAAATGCCATCAAGTGCGGGAACCTGGGGAGTGGGCAGACCCTTCACAATGTGCTGACATGAATGAGACACAGAAGCTCCTCGAAGTCTCCAGGGAAACTCGAAGCACAGGCTCACTGAAATGCTTTCCAGACACGGTCTCCCCATGACTCGTGGCACAGAGAGTCACAGACAAAGCAAAAAGATGCTCAGACCAAGGAGAGAACCGTGGGATCAAACCCGCAACCTGGGGACCTGCCCTGATGGGGAATCAAACCCGTGACCTTGTGGTGCCCGCCCAGGGCACCGATCCCTTCTCCATTGGTTATGGGCCTGAGCTCACTCTTGCCTCTGCTGGTCTGCAGGGGGCTTCGTGCTAGACCAGCTTGTCTGGGGTGGGGTGCTGTCCCCCGTGTCTGTCATCCTTCTCTTGGGACCAGCAGGTAGCCAGCTAGCATTGCGGTGGGACTTGGGGGAGGCGGGGGAGTGACAAGGGGAGTGTGGCTGAGAGGTTTCGTTTCGAGGACTCATAGAGGGTCTGTGGCCACACTGACAGGTTCCCGTGGGGTGAGCCACGGCTGGTGCCAGGCCCTGGCTGTGGTGGGAGAATCAGGAGCACCCAGCTGTGGTCGTGTCTCACTTAGATTGGCGGGTCCCTGTCGTCCGGTTGACACTGGAGGCTGGGGCCGCTTTAGCCAGGGGTCAAGCCCGCACCCCAGATCGCCTTCGCTCAGCATCCCAGCCCTCTCAGCACCCCCATGGGCCGCCAGAGCAACTGCCAGCGCACGCCAGCTCCCCGTCTTTCCTCAGTGGCAACCCCCTGGGGGAGGAAGAGCAGATAGCAGAACCGTGCTATTTACAAGCTTTCAAATGGGTTATTGAATCATAAACTGAAATCACAGGCTATAACCAAATCAGCAAGGACCAGATTCAATAACCTGCAAAGGGAGGGGAAGAGAAATCCCACCTCGACGCTGGTTCCAGCTTCTGCCTATCCCAGCCTAGCCTTTTCAGAGGCTCGGCGTTTCTGGCGAGGAAAGCCGCCGGGCTGGTGGGGTTGGGCCTGCAGTGCCACGAAACCCAGGCATGGTTCAGGAGTGGAGGGCAGGCCGTCGTCACATGCCTTTGGGACTTAAAGGGAACCCACAGGCCCTTCATCTCTGCTCTTCTGGGGCGGCTGATGCCCTGGCTCTGCCGCGAGTGCCTCAGATTCCAACAAAGGTGACTGAGATCTCCATGAACTGGGATGTCTTCTCCTAAGGAGGTTCTGGGGGCATTGACGCCCTCTGCCAGGGTTGTATGTGTGCATGGGCACAGGACTCGACGGTTGATAAAGCAGCCTCACGGCTACCAGCAAAGACAGACTTAGAGATTCAACTCAAAATGCACCTCCTTTTTGAAAAATATGCATTTGTTGATCTCAGAGGAGAAGGGAGCGGGAGAGAGAGAGAGAAACATCAATGATGAGAGGGAATCGGTGATCAGCTGCCTCCTGCACATGCCACACTGGGGATCGAGCCCACAACCCGGGCATGTGCCCTTGACTGAAATCGAACCCGGGATCCTTCAGTCCACAGGCCGACGCTCTATCCACTGAGCCAAACCAAAGGGCAAACATCTTCCTTCTTGAAGTTTCTCAAGACACCCTCCCCCCACCCCGCCACCCAGGCGGAATTAATGCTCCTGTCTTTTCTGCCTGCAGCTGTGGTGATTGCCCCGTGGACTCTAACCCATCCAGGTGTCTGACTCCCCTCCCCAGGGCAGGAACTGGGATATAGTCATCTCTGTCCATCTCTATGGGGAACAGAAGTGCCTACTGAATGAGTGAGTGAATGAATGAGCACATGAAGCTTTCTGCCCTGGATGAATTATAGCTGATGTCTTATCACCAGCCACATGGGACCTGAGTCATGGTCCTGGCTCAGCCATGGCCTCCCCGTGTTACCCTGGAGCAGGCCCAGTGCTTTTCAGCACCTCAGTTTCCCCATCTGCCACTTACCAGGTGTGTGTAGGCGATTGCCAATCATTTGTCTCCCCCCCTCTCCCCCCAGGTTTCCTCTCTGAGGAAAATAATCTGGCATCCCTGCACCCCTTCTCTTCTCGCCCTTCCCCCCCACTCCCCATCACCACCAGCTTCTGCAGATTCTCCTGCCTAAATCCCTCCAGGTTCCCTCATGTTCTCCTCCCTGTCCTCTGTGCCTCCCTGGGGCCAGCCACCATCATCACCTCAAACAGAAACTGTCCCCACTAAACGCTAACTCCATCCCCCTGCCTCGGCTCCTGGCAACCGCTATTCCTCTCTCTGTCTCTGGGAACTTGACCGAGTACCTCGTGTCTGTGGAATCATACAGTGTTTGTCCTTCCGTGTCTGGACTATTTCATTAGCATAAGGTCCTCCCCTTTCATCCACGCTGTGGCCTGTGTCGGAACTTCCCCTTTGAGATGGAGTACCATTCCTCTGTATGGCTGCACCACACTTCGTGCATCCTCTCCTCCATCCGCGGACTCTTGGGTGTAACACTGGAGACAACCATCCAGACAACCACGCTATGACACCCACTGGCGCCTGGCCAGCCAAGGTGGGTGCAATGCGATTGGCTGGGGGCTTGACCATCGCCCCACCATCACCGCAAAGAGGGAGGCCAGGCCACCGACCGTGGGCTGCTGCAGGTGGGTGGGCCTCCGTCTGCCACAAAACCCAGGTCCCAGGTGCCAGGTGCCGGAGGGAAGCTGGTGCCAGCAGCCTACCCTTGCACGAATTTCATGCATAGGGCCTCTAGTTTAGTAATAAATCTATGAGGGGGTGTGGAAAGGGTTTGTGGGTTAGCCCTGCGCTCCAGTCTTGGTGACTCCATTGACTGGCTCTGTGACCTTGGCCAAGCCACTTGACCTCTCCGAGCCTCATCCCTGAGACGGGGAGAAAAATGCCCATCTTCCGTGTGAGTGTGAGGTGCAGAGCATCGATGACGGTGACAGGCACCGAGCAGTTGTCAGGAATGTACACGCCTCACTCGTGTCCTGCTGCCCCCGAGTCCACTGTGTGCTGTTCACCGCCCCAGGGCACCTGGTCCAGCTCCTCAGATGGCCAGTGTGAATTCAGGGCACAGCTTCCAGCTGGAGGGCAGCTTTGCCCACCCACACAAGGGCACGGCCCAGCCTCCGTCGGCACAGGCACACCGGCTTCTCCCAGCTGGGCGAGTGAGGGCGGGTGGGGCACAGAGAGGCAGATTCACCAGCCCAAGGCCACACAGAGGCTCCTGCACCCTTTTGGGTGTGAGGACTTGGCCCCAGGTCTTCAGAAAAGAGCAGAAAGCGCGGCCAGGAGCTTGTGCAGGCCAGCAGCCTGCCTCCTCCCCTCTCCCAGTAAGAAACAGAAACTGAAATGAAAAATAAAAATCTCCGTCTCTCTCTCAGGCAGGCTGTGTCTTGGGGAGGCGGATACAGGGCTCTGCGTTGTTGACTGTGTCCCCGGCCCGGCCCCCTCCCTGACCGGTTCCTTCCATCCTGGGATCATTTTCCAGACAGCCCAGCGCCCGGCCCGCCAGACTATTTAGTCTGGCTTTGCTGACCCCCGTCTGACTGCAGGCAGGGCGTGCTCAGGTTTCGAGGCCTCCTCGGTATAATCACGGCTGCCCCCCCTCCCAACCCCCCACTTCTTACACAAACACTTACCTTCAGGCCCAGGGCTTCCTGGCAGCTGACTTTACACCCGGCCACCGGCTTGCAGAAGGGAACCACGATGCCTATGTCACAGCGCTGGCCAGACTCTGTGGGTGTCCGTTTGTCACTCTCAGACGCTCAAGTCCAGCTGTGTGACATCCCCGGCTACCTCTCCTGGACTCCCTGGGGCCCCGACGACTGGGTAGGCAAGTTCATGAAGAGGAAAGACATGATGCCGATTGATAATATTTTCCCATCAGGGACTGGCTGCTAGAGAAGCTATGTGTTCTGGCTTTACATCTCAGATAAGGAAACCGAGGCCTCCGAGGAGAGAGGAATGGGCCCAAGCCCATGGGGGTGAGAAGTGGCAGAGCCAGGATTTGAACTCAGGTCTTTGGGCCTCCCATGTCATCTCCCCCTTGATGTAATGCTATCGCGGCACCCCCCCTCCCCCGACCCCTCCCCAGGCACCACGTCCTCTGCTCTGGGTTCTGAGCTACCTTTTAATATCTCTTTCGGAGCATCTCCTGTCAAGAGAAAATTGGGGTCTTCTTGTGGTCTTACTGGGCACAATGGAGGAGAGAGAAACATGGTGGTGGTTCGTGCATCCTGGGGGGTTTTATCCGGCAAGTTCCTTCAAAGACCTTGTGCCTGTCGCCTTGCTGGAAAGGGTAGGCGGGAACCAGCACTCACGGTTCCAATTCGTCAAGCACTCACCTCGTGCCAGGAACTGTGGCGAAGCTCTTCATGTGCAATTCTTTCCGTCGGTGCTCTGTCTCCTCCCCATGTTACAGATAAAGAAACTGAGACCCAGAGTAGGCAAGTGACTTGGAGAAGGTCACACAGCCAGCAGGCAGAGGAGCCTGGATCCTAACCCAGGAGCCACGCGTATCCCCACCAGCGTATTCCATCTCTGGGTCGGCACCCCCAGATGGGAGTGGGAGCCTGGGGAGCAGGGGTCCTTTCCACATTTCTGTATTTTGTCCTTCACCACGAACATGCTTGGTTTTCATAATAAAGACAAAATGACATAATCCACAGTAACCCCAACACTCTATGTGGTTCACCTGGGTGCCCATTCAGCTTTCCTTTATGAGTGTTACATGTAACCAAGCTCCCTTTAATTTTCATTCCCTCTCTCTCTCTCTTTCTCTCTCTCTCTCTCTCTCTCTCTCTCTCTCTCTCTCTCTCTCACACACACACACACACACATACACGCACACACATGCATATACATGCCTGCGCTAACTCTTGTTGACAGTTTATTGTATCTGCCTACAGACTTCCCCGTTATCAAATGCTCATATATATGCAGACGACCTAGTCTACAGGGCTTTCTAAGCCATACATATTTGCAAAATTTGATTTTTTCAAAATCAATAGGAAACGTATTGCTTTTGCTATTAGGAAGAGAATCAAGATATTAAAAATTAAATCAAATTCCCAAATATCCCTGGGTGGGTTGGGTGTTCCAAGTTGTGATGGCAAGAGTTCTATTCCAGAAAGTTCCGCCCCAGCGATGCCAGGCTCCCCACAGAGATGCTCAGATCCCCGTGGCTGGCCTTTGCAGGAGGCGGGGTGCGCAGGGAGCGGAGGATGCCTCTGCAGCCCCGCCCGCTCGCCTGGCCACCCCCTCCCCACTGGCCCTGGTCGATGCGCATTGTGTTCAGTTTGTCAACTCAGCAGAACACGCCGCCCTGCTCGCTTCCTGCTCGCCTTGGAGGTGACTGCCTACTAGCCAATTAATTCTGCTTTAATTGCCCGGGCTCTAACACGCAGGCTGGAGCAGCTAATCTGGGGTGGTTTCGCCTGGCAGATGCTGCTCTACCCGCTCTGGGGAGAGGCTCAAAGGTTCTGAGAAAGAAACAGCAACAAGGGTTGGCAGGCCCTTGGGGTCGCCTGGGAGTGAGGGACCATTGACCAGTGGAGGTGTGGCCCAGAAAATAGGCCCAGGAGAAGGCTGCCATTGCCAGCTTAGGAGCACCCTAGAGAGAGGTGCGCATGGGGGTCTAGTCACTGTCCCTCTGGCTCCCTGACGGGATGCGGTTTCTTTTCCTCCTGTGGTCTGCCTTCCCTCGTCCGGGCTCAGCTGCCAGTGGGCAGGGGCCTTGTGTGGTTCCTGGCTGTCTCAGGACTCCCCCCAGTGCCTGGCATATAGTAGATGCTTAATAAAGAGTGTTTGCGTTGATGAACTCCGTCTGCCCTTTTAAAAGCACCTCCTAACTTCGACAGTTAGGGGAGAATCCCAGGAGAGAGATGGGGAACTGGAGGCTAAGGGAAGGTTTGTCCAGGCCGATGCCCGGCTCGAACTATCTTTCCAGTCTGCTCTGTGTGAATGGCCCTTTCCCAAATCGCCTCACTCATTTTTACGGGAGAGAGAGGTGGACCTGTCAGGGGCTGCACGGGGCAGGAGGGTGGGGGGTCGGAGCTACCGGGCTACCTTCTTTTGAACGTGGTGACTGTATCAGCCCCCTCCGAGATCTGGGCTCATTACCAAACTCCGAGTTTTCCTCTCCTCCTTCTGTGCCTGGGGGTGGTGGGGAGGGGAAGGGGTGTAACTCAAATCTGTTCTCCTGGGGACCATCATACAGGCCCTGGAGAAGAACATGACCTGTATCTAACCTCTGACCTTCATACGAGGGCAGGGATTCACCAAGGGTTCCAGGTGGAGGGGCGAGGCTTCCTTCTGTCCCCCCCCCCCCTTCAGCCGTACCTGGCTGCTGGAGATGCCCTGCAGGCTGGGGGGTGGGGGGGAAGGGGCTGGGAGGAAGGAAGGGGGAAGAAGGAGGAAGTGAGGCAGGAGCTCAGGAGAGGAAGGGGGCCAGCAAGGCAGGGTGGGGAACAGAACAGAGCGCAGGAAGGAGAGGAGGGGGAAGATATAAAGACAATAGACAAGAATGCCAGCCCATTCAGGGTGGAAGGAAGCGCAGGAGGAAATATGCAAGGGAAACACACAGAGGGAGAGAGAAAGGGCGAGAAGAGGCACACAGAGCTTGAAACAAAGCCACAGAGACAACAAAGGGAACAGGGAAAAGCAGGCAGAGGAGGAGAGAGCTTTACAAACCAGGGACCAGCCAGGGGAGGCCTCCAGAATGTCATCTGTCCATTCTGAAGGGGCATCTGGGCCAACAGCAGGCCCCAACCTCGCCCTGGTCCCTCACCCCAGCCCTGGTACCCAAGGGCTCCCAGGAGCCTTTGGGGCAGGCAGCTGGACCTCCTCCCGCCTCCCCAGCCCGGCCTGCTCTCATTGGCCAGTCCCCTAGGGCCGGAGGCAGGCCACACCCACCCATCTTTGTTCCACCCGAGACACCAGGGTTTCTTGAAGGGGTTCCGAGCCACCCCAAGTCCTCCTCCCCCCTCCTTCCCCACCACCTAGAAAGCTGTCCAAGTGGAACAGCCTGCAGCTATTACAATAAACACCTCAGCCGCAACCTGTCTCTCATTTGCATATTAGCAGCCTTAATTCTGATGAAATATGCAAATGTATGCAAAATGAAATTCATCTCATAATGACACAAGGCGATTAAACAATTTTTATGCTTAAATATTCTGTTTAATGAAATCAAACAGACCTGCGGGTGTGACAAATTCGCCACAGCGTGGAGAAATTAGTGGGGATGAGAGAAAAAAAAAAAAGAATACCAAACCATGGGTACCCCCCCTCCACCCTCCTAGCATGGCCTAGATCTGTCTCACCTTGCTTTGGGAAGAAGGAAGGGGGAGAGGGGGAATGTGTGTTTTTGATAACGGAGTGAACTGAAATTTATATTACTGAAAACTGCTAAGATAAGTTAGGAGCAATATGCCTTTGTTTTCGGTGCTTGAGAGAAACCCCCAAACCCCGCCCACACTGCGACAATATGGCCATCGTGCCTTTATCCTCCACGCAGATGGGGAAGGCGCATGCGGGCAGCGGGAGACTGATGGAGCCGCAACCTGGTGCCCGGGAAATGGAGTGAGGAGCCCTCTGCCCACCTGCCACCAGGAGCCTGGCCGGTGGCATCTCTCAGCCAGACTTTTCTTGTTTTGCTCACCTGGGCAGAACAGTGCTTGCCCTTGGTCACTGGGAGACAGCGCGGGGGCATTTGTGTGCTCAGCCCAGCTCCGGTCCAATCTAGCCCGATGGTCACTGGAGAAGAGGAAGCGTCAAGAAAGAGGAGAAGGAGGCTGAGGGAGGGAAGTGGGTAGCGAAGAAAGGAAGAGAGTGAAGGGGTGGGAGAGTAGAGGGAAGGGGAGCACAGGAAAAAGAGTGGACAGAACAGGAGATGGAAGGATACAGACAAAGGGAATGATGGCTAGCATTTCTGCGCGGTAGGTAGCTACGTGTTTTCTTTCTTTGTTGTTGTTAATTCTCACCCGAGGATATTTTCCCATTGATTTTTAGAGAGAGTGGAAGGGAGGGGGAGAGACACACAGAGAGAGAAAGGTTGATGTGAGAGAGACACATTGATGGGGTTGCCTTCCACAAGTGCCCGACCGAGGCCAGGGATCAGGCCAAGTATCGAACCCTGGACCCTCGCTGTGAGGGCCAATGCTCTATCCCACTGAGCCAAACCAGCTAGGACCATGTGTTTTCTTATATAGGTTCTCACCGACTCCTCCTACCAATTCTGTGGGTTTGGTATTATTATTTACGGTATAAGCACCTTGTACTAGCGATGAGAAAGTCAAAGTTCAGAGAGGTTCAGTATGTTATGCAAAGTCACACAGCAGAGACGGGTGGAGGGAGGACTCAGGATTTGAATGCAGGGACATTGAGCTGCTGAGGCGTTCTCCCAGGCGGTTGGGGATGGAAGCTGGTGTACAAAATCTCCTTAGGAACTCTGGGGCTTCTGGGCAAATCTCCAGGAGTGAATTTGCATATTGACCGATAGGCGTGCGGAAGGCAGTCAATCAATGATTCTCTCTCATCATTGATGTTTCTATCCTTCTCTACCTCTCCCTTCCTCTCTCTGAAAACAATTAAAAAAAAATTTTTTTTTAAAGAAGTCCTTGTTATCAGGTAATGGGTAACAATCTATGGCTCTCCTATGAGACAGAATGATGTGGGAGGAGGATACCAGTGAAGCATCAAAAGCAGATCCCCTATTCATACCAGTCCCCAGCCAGCCACCCTCCCCCACTCGGGCCCTCAGAAGGGGGAGGCTGGGAGCCGGGGGCCTTTGCTTTTAGCTGAGCGTTTGGCTCTCTGTCAGTTGATCTAACCAGGCTGGGCCTCCGTTTGGCCAGCCAGGAAACGGAAAGTATCTCTCCTCCTGATTCCCAAGACTTCTTTGGGCCGTACTCTTTTAAAATTTTGATTCCAAATCCAGAACAAAGAGACAACTTTGCAAAAGATAATACAGGCAACAACCATCCCAGCAGGCCTCTGATTTCCTGAGCACTCCCCCATATGCCCGCCACTCTTCCAAGGGCTAGTTTCCACTTATCATCTCGTTTAATTCTCACCACTATCCTGTGAGGTCAGAACTGTCCCCATCCCCTTTGGCAAACGAGGGCACAGAGATGTCGAGTTACTTCTCTGAGGCCGCCCAGCTGGCTAAGTGGCGAGGCCAGAATGGAAACCCAGGCAGAGAAGTCTCAGCTGCTCTACTCTTCACAACAACCAACTACCATCACCTGGTGCGCGCCTGGCGCTGCCTGGTGCCCACTGGTGGCAGCTCTGAGAGGCAGAAAACGCACCCATTTCCAGGTTATGGGTGGAGCGGGGGAGGTTCCGTGAAGGTCACTGATGTCTTCAAGGTCATACACAAGTCACTGGCTGTGGTGACAAGTTTGCAGACACCCCCAGGCTTGAGACCAACACGTGTGAGCGCAAGGAAGCTGATTTCTAGGGATTCTTGGTCGTTTATCGTCTCCACCTCCTCCTGGTTCTAAGGCTGACGGACTTGGGGACAAGGACATCTCTCTAGAAAAATAAGGAGAAATCGTTATAATTAATATCTTGACGGTAAAGTGTCATCGAGGAGCTGTCCATTGCATCACACCTCAGGTGACAGCCCAAGGAACGGAGGGTGTGTTGCTTTCCTGGAAGCGGGAGGGTTGGATGGGCAATTGGATAGGAATGATCTTCTTAAGGTGATTCCCTGAGGAGGGTCTGCCTTCCCCTTTCATAGACAACTTGGGGGTAGAGCTCAGAGAAGACACAGTCCCCCCTCCCCTCAAGGGCTTACAGTCTAAGGGACTAGTCCAGAGCCACTCAAGGATGCCTTGACTTCCATCCTGGCACCTTTCAATGTCTGTCCTACCTCTTCCTCTTCCTCTCTCTTCTTCCCTCCCCCCTCCCCTTGTTTTTTACACAACCGGAATGTGTCCATTGTACAAAAACCAATAAAGCTCTTTCCAAAAGCAATACGAATGGTCACCACCCTGGGGTGTTAATTTCATGATTTTTTGGTCTTTTTGCCAAACTCCCCATCGTCTGCCCATGGAGGCTGTCGGGACCTCGGGCCGCCCCTGCCAGGCAACGCGTCATCGGAACGCCCAGCTCGCCTTCCTGAACTTGGACGCTTAGCGGTCGCTCTCAACACCTCCCGTTCACTCAGGCTCCAACTCGGGGCCTTGGAGGTGGCCACGCCGAGGAGCCAAGTGTTCAGAACACCCATCGCCCCTCCAGACGGGACCAGCCCGTCCTCCCGGGAGAGAGACGCAGAGAAATCTGTGAGGAGCCCCACGCTGACGGGCGCCCACCCTGTCTCTCCAGCAGGTTGGCTGAGCGTCAGTGTTTCCTTTGGAACCGACAGAAAAAAAATAAAGTGACGACGAAAACCCCCAGCGAGCCCCAAGCTCCCCACCGCGACCACGTGTCTGCTTTTCCACGGCAGGGAAATCCGATCTCTGTGCTCCGTCCGTGTGGACTGTCAGCGAGCAGGGCTGGCTGGGCCCTGGCTGCGCCTCCTGCCGGGGCAGGGGCCTTAACGATTTGCACAGACCCGCCGTGCTCCAGCCAGGGAGCATTGATTCCAGGGGAGGAAAGCCCCACGCCTGTCCCCCGGGCGAGCTTGCGTTCTTCGCTCTTACATGCTCCCCCTCCTCCCCCGGTGACATCCAAGGAGCGAGAGAAAGCCTGAGGCGCTCTTAATCACTTTCCCAGGCCTTAATTAATCTGGTGTCACTGGCTGATGAGCCCGAGGTGTCGTTCAGTCCATCAGAGGCTCTGGAATGGTCCTCTGGGTCATCTGCCCTGATCCCCTTCCGTTCATAAGTTCATGGGGGTGGGGGGCGGACCAAGCCCGGGAGAAGTGGAGCAGCCCGGGGTGACCCTGCATGCGAGGGGCTGGCCTGTGGCCGGAGTCCGGGCCTCCTGATTCCCAGGCCTGCGGTTCTAGCTCTAATTTCCGCTCATGTTCATCACAGGGCCTGAAACGCTGCATTTGTTCACAGCAGCACCCCAGCCCCTCTCTATTCCATATGCTCCCGTCACCCCAACTTTCCACGTTGCCCCCAAACTCATCAGCACCTTGCGGGCGTTGCCCTTGCTAATCCCCCCTAGGGGGAAAGCTGATTCTTTGCGTGGTTGTCACCTTGTGGCGATCCAGGTCTTCACTTAACTGTCATCCCTCCTGGGAGGTCTTCTGTGTGGCAGACAGATCCCAGCGGAGCCCCAGTCATTTCTTTTTTTTTAATGGAGATATAACTGACAGATTACATTATATTGGTTTCAGGCGTGCGACCTAGGGATGCGGCGTTTGTGGACATTGTGAGGTGACCACCATCATCTGACTGGTTAGCGTCTGTCACCGTGCACAGGGACTGTTCTTGTGATGAGAACCTGTGAGGTGGGCTCCCTTAGCAACTGTCAAATATGCAGCACATACCGCTCCCTCCGCTCCGCACGCTGCACATTCCGTCCCCGGGACGTCCTCATTTTACTCCTGGAAGTCGGTGCCTGTGGATCCCGGTGACCCATCTTGCCCACTTCCCCGCCTGTGGCAACCACCAGCCTGTGCTCTGTGTCCATGAGTTCGAATCTGTTTGTTTCAGGTGGATGAGCGGCACTCCAGTCAGAATGGCACCCCCATTGCCAGCCGCTAGGAGCAAAGGTCAGCAGTGCGTTGACAGGGTTGGCGAGGGCGCAGGGCACAGGGTCTTACTCGCCTGGAGAAGCAGGTGCCAAGACAGCGCCAGCCCAGAGAGGTCAGGAAATGCGCAGGGCAGCACCCGAAGGCCCCTCCCCCTCCCAGGGCCAGCTCTTGCCCGGTTCCCCCTACCCTGCCTTGCCTTTTCCATGCCCCCTTCCTCCGCATGACAGATCTGAACTAAGGTAGTTCTGGCTACCAGCAGCCAACGGAAAGGAGCAAATCAAGGGGCCAGAGTGGACCCCAGCTTCAACGTCGGACATGCTCCCTCTGCAGAAGGAGGGACATTGGCGCGTCCAGTGGAGAAACGAGGGCTTCCAGGGGAAGAGGCAAAAAGTTCCTCAAAAATCGGGATCCGTGTCCAACCGGCATGACTCAGTGGTCGAGCATCGAGACATGAACCAGGAGGTCACAGTTCAACATCAGATCGAGGCCGGGTGGCAGGCTCGATCCCCAGTGGGGGGCGTGCAGACGGCAGCCGATCCATGATTCTCTCTCATCATTGATGTTTCTATCTCTCTCTCCCTCTCCCTTCCTCTCTCTGGAATCAATAAAAACATGTATATATATATATTTTTTTTTTTTAAGTGGGATCCAATACCACAGAGCTGGAACCAGAAGCGAGGTCTAACAGGGCCTCGCCCTCGCCAATGCCAGTGCTAGTGCCCTCTGAAATGGGAGACAGACCGGGCTCTCTGAGGCTCCTCCCGGCTGGACGAGCCTGTGGTTCCCCGCAGAGCATTCGAGCTCACTTGGGGCCCCCCTGGGTCTCAGACATACTTAGACAAGTTTGATGGGGCCCGTGCAAGTCAGCTGCCGTGATTAAGAGGAAGGAGAGACTGGCTCCGGGGAAGATTAAAGGCCCTGACGCAGCCTGCTTGGCCGGCCACAGTCAAGGGATGGCCGACAAATGTCGGAGGAGACATAACCGGCTGGGAGCTGCGCGTCTGGCCTGCGCTGACGTGCGTCGTGGCTTGGTCAGCTAGGCCATGAAGATACTGCCCCTCTACAGCCCCTGCCGCCACCTCTCGTCCGGACCGTGGCCTCCTAACCGCGGCCCTGTGTCCAACTTGGCCTTTTACGTGTGTCATCAACGCACCCAAGTGCTCCCAGCACAGGGCGCCCCCAGAACACGGCCCCCCTGCGCAGAGCCTGCAGCCAGGACGTCTCCAGCAGCAGCAGGGATCGGAGTCTGGCCCTCCCAGGCCACCACGCGGTCGTATTCGTTTCCGTAATGGCCATCGGAGGGATGAATAACTAAACGCGATGTCAGTTTTATACCGAGGTGAGATGCTGCGCATACAGAAATTCACAAATCAGGGAAACAGCCCTCATCCTTCTGTCTCCATCCTGAAATGCGGCCTCACTAGGAATCCCTCCTCCCCGGGGCCATCGTCAACTGCTGGCTGCTCGCGGGCAGTCCCGGGCCCAGGAGCTGTGGTTCAGGGGGACGATGCTACGAAGCCAGAGGGACCTTGATGTGGCCGTCCAGGCAGAACGAGCTGCAGCCACCCCACACCTCCCACCCTCAGTGGTGCACCGACCGGGAGAGACAACTGTTCGTTCTCCATCTCAGAGACCCTGAAACGAAGGCCAGGAGGAGCGAGTGATGGGTCTGGTCTTGCAAACGAGGCGGATCCAGCCCAGGTCTGTGCGACTCCCCAGTCCAGGTGTGTACCCCCCTTTCCTCCATCTTGTCACCTGAGTCCCTTCTTTGTACCAGGCAGCTGTGAGTCTTGCGATAACACAGCACAGATGGGCCCCATGCTCCCCAAACCTGATGGAACCTCCCGAGCACAAAAGGAGGTTGCGTTGCCCAGGCTGCTTGTAGCGAGGTGGGGCCGCATGACCAGTTCTGGGCCATGGAACGTCAGAGGAAGTGATGGGTCACTTCCTTGTTGAGGCAGGTAAGGGCCTGATGCAACTGGTAGCTCTCTGGCTCCCCCTCCTCCCTCCCCCCTACATATCAGGGATGG
>PVJC01015660.1:0-34732 GCA_004026665.1 Murina feae | reverse complement strand
CGCGCGCCTCCGTACCTCTGTACTTTGCTTCCGCCACTCCTCTGAGTCTCAGACTCTTCTCTGGTTGTAGGATTTTCACTCAGCCAGCCGTCCTGTGGGTGCGAGTGGTGTCCGTGTGTTCTTTTCGTGGTTTTTCTGAAATAGTTGTTCACAGCTGCATATACGGTGTCTACCCTATGCCGCCATCTTGTTTCTCCTTTTAGTTGTATTTTTAATGTGGTTGTGCGTAGCAGTAAGTTTAGGTGTTTACCTATGCCACCATGTTGGTTGTTTCCGGTTTGATAGTTCTTAAAAGTTTTTACTTCAAAACAACATTTCTTAGAATTTCACTTACAGCTATTTCTTTCTTACATAAAATGATTCCAAAATGCTACATTTTGATTTAGAAAAGGTTGTTCAACTTATTCTAGTACAAATTTGAAATACTTTGTCCATTTTGTGATTTTGTTTTGGATCAAAAAGGTAAGTTGCTGAATATATGTTTGTCATCTCTGTTGTATATTTATCATTTCTTGAAGTTAGTGTTTGATTTGTATAAGATTTAAGTGAATTGGGATAGTTATATGCCTCCACTGGACGGTATCTGTGTGTCATTTTGGAAGCATGGTTGTTTAGAGAAACTAAAAATACCTCCTTTTTAAAAATACAGTGCCTGTCCTGGCCAGTGCGGTGCAGTTGGTTGTCCCAGGCACCAATGTCACCTGTTGGATTTCCTGGTTAGTGCACATACCCAGTTTCCTGGTTCAGTTCCTGACTGAGGAGTGTACAGGGGCAACCGATCAATGTTTCTCTCTCTCTCAAATCAATTTTTAAAAATAAAATAAAAAATAGAGTACATGTTTAGTCCAGAGTATCTGTGTATACTTTTTGGGGGACGGATATAGGTGGAATGGAGTCGGACTATAAAGTAAGTGAAGGTATTTCCAGGTCATTGATCAACTTCACATCCTTCACTAATGATACAGAGTCATTTTCTACTGCCTTTCTTGGATTCCCAAGACCCCGATCCTTCTACTTCCTAAGTGTCTGCAGGACCTGTCCCCTCCCACTGTCTCCTCAGTGACTTAAGGTGGCTGGTTTGCATGTACACTCACTGCAGTAATTACCTGAAAAGTAAGCTGTTAGGTGTTACTCCAAAGTCATTGAGTTATGAATGTGCTCTTGCTTCCTGCAGTCTAAAATTCTGCTAGTACCATTTTTGTTAACTAACACAGGGTGGGCCCTGGCTGATGTGGCTCGTTTGGCTGTTGTCCTTTGCACCAAAAAGTTGTGGGTTTGATTCAGAGTCAGGGCACATGCCTGGGTTTTGGGCTCAATCCCTGATAGGAGGCAGCTGCTCCATGTTCTGCTGTCACATCAGTGTTTCTCTCCCTCCCTCTCTCTCTAAAAATGAAAAAAAGATTTTTTTAAAGAAGAAATAACACTAGCTAGTTTGGCTCAGAGTTTAGAGGGTCGGCTTGCAGACTGAAGGGTCATAGGTTCGATTCTCGTCAGGGGCATGTACCTTGGTTGTAGGCTCAATTCTTGGCCCTTGTTGGGGCGTGTGTGGGAGTCAGATAGTAGATGTGTCTCTCTCACAGAGAGGTTTTTTCTCTCTGTCTCTCTCCCTCCCTTCTACTCTGTCTAAATCAATGGAAAAAATATCATTAGACGAGGATTCACCAAAAAACCCCACACAGGTGGGGCAAAAGTAGGTTTAGAGTTGTTCCGATAGGTAACACAGTTTATTCTTGTATTATCTCATAATTATTATATTACTTACCACATAAACAATTGTAAACTTACTTTTGCCCCATCCCTATATAACAGTAGACTTAAAGGTAGACATTTAATGAAAAGGAATTTAAGGTTACTTTTAAAACTATTTCTGCCTCTTAATTGCGGTTACTCCTTTGTTTAGTAACCTTTTCTGAATCGACGTCGTTCTGTTTCCGTGGCCGTTCTTCGAGGAGCGGAGTGCCCTTACTTGAGAAACGCCACGCCCCGTAGGCGTGGACGGCTCGGTCAGACACGGTGCGTTTGGAGGTCACGTTGTCCGCAGTCATTCGTTGGCATGCACGTTTCGGTGCCTGTTGTGTGACCCTGGGGGGGCTCGGCAGGTTGTCCCGTAACCAGACACTGTGTCAGGCGCCGCGCCTGCTGTAGCCCTGGCCACAGGCTGCGCCTCGTGGCAGGTGTTCAGAGGAAGGTGTGTAATTAGATGTTACAGGTGAGTAAATAGCTATGGGTGATACTGAATGTTTTGTAGGAAACTGTAGCAAATAAAGTCATGTGAGAGGCCAACAAGGGGAGTGTTACGAATAACGGCATTTGATACCGTGCTGCTGGCTGTACCCTCACTGAACTGAAAGGCTTATGTATTCCTTAGTGAGTGACCTTTGACTGTTTTCAGAATGCAAGCAGAAATGGTGGTTTTACCCAGGCCGGGTGGCTCGGTTTGTTGGAGCATCGTCCCAAACTCCAAAAAGTCATGGGTTCAAGTCCCAAGTCAGGCAGGGCGCATACCTAGGTTGTGGTTTGGTCCCCAATTGGGGTGCATATAGGAGTAATTGATGTTTCTCTCTAAAATCAATAGAATTGTGGTTTTATATTTACTTCAAATTAGCGAAGATGCAGAGTTGCTGTGGCGTCTGGCTCGGGCCTCCCGGGACCTAGCTCAGCTCAGCGGGACCTCAGCGGAGCAGAAAAAGGCCCTGGTGTACGAGGCGCTGGAGTATGCGACGCGGGCACTGGAGAAGAACGAAGCGAGCTTTGCGGCCCACAAGGTGAGGCGCCTGAGGTCACAGTGGCCGCCTCGCCCTGGGGCCCGCTGTCTGCTTACCGTTGTCCCTGATTCACACAGTAGGAGAGAGAGGGACCAACGAGCTTTCCTTCCGTTCGGGAGCACCTCCTCCGAGAGAGTGCCTGGTGAGCCACTCCCGGGGCCTGGATCTCAGCTCTCAGGAGCGCAGCACTGGACAGACGTTTTCTCATTTCCTCACGCTCTGTTCTGTCCGGGTCGCTTCCACACGTGACTCTGCAAGCTCTGCATTTCCTGCCTGGCCCAGCACAGAGGCTCCCAGTGGGCCCTGGGAGGACAGGCGTTTGGACGTTTTGGATGAGGACGTCACTGATCACATCGGGCTGTCCCAGTGGAGCCACAGGCTGCTGTGACACATTTCCCAGTGCTTTCTTCCGGGGTTGGTCCCTCCTGTCTCCCCATCCCCGCCCCCCAACACACACACACACACACACACACGCACACAGGTTTACTACTATATTCAGGATAGAACTGATAGAAATACTTTAAATTTGTTGAGACTTCTTTTGTGGCCCAGAACCAGTTCATTCATGTTACAAAGATTTCATTCTTTTTATGGCTGAGTTATATTCCGTACAACCTCTTCTTTATCCATTTCTGTCTATTGATGGACACTTATATCTCTTTTTTTAAATATATTTTTTATTGATTTCCCAGAGAGGAAGGGAGAGGGAGAGATAGAAACATCAGTGATAAGAGAGAATCACTGATTGTCTGCCTCCTGATACTTCCTACTGGAGACAGCCTGGAAGCTGGGCATGTGCCCTGATCAGGAATCGGACTGTGACCTCCTGTTCATAGGTCAGCACTAAACCACTGAGCCACACCGGTTGATGCTACTGTAATTGGAATTATTTTCTGAATTTCATTTTCATATTGTTCATTGCTAGTGTGTAGGAATGCAGTTGGTTTTGTGTATTGATTTTGTATCCTGTAGCTTTGCTAAACTTATTTATTGTAGATTCTTTAGGGGTTTTGTGTAGGATCAGGTTATCTATAAAGAGAGATAGTTGTGCTCTTTCTTTTTGTTTATCTTGCCTGGTTTCCCTGGCTAGAGCTCCCAGCACAGTGTGGAGGGGCAGTTCTTGTCTTGTTCCTGATTGTGGGAAGCTGAGAGGCTCACCTTGACTCTCAGGGGTCTCTGTTGCCTACCGTGTGGTATCTTGAGAGTCGTTACTTCTTATATTTTGTCTGGTTTTTTTTTTTACTGTTTCAGGCAAGAAGGTAAGTCTATTACCCCTTCTTGGCTAGAATATCCATTTAAAAGTTTTCTTTTTTAAAATAATGTAAACTCAATATCGACAGTAGACATTTTGGAAACTTAGAAAAGAATACAGCCCAGCTGGTGTAGTTCAGTGGTTAAGTGTCGACCTATGAACCAGGCTGTCAGGTTTGATTCCTAGTCAGGGCACATGCCCAGGGTGCAGGCTCTGTCCCCAGTAGGGGGTGCACAGGGGCAGCTGATCAATGACTCTCTCCACATCATTGGTGTTCTATCACTCCCTTCTTCTCTGAAACAAATAAAAATTTTTAAAGAAAATGTACAAATATAGAAATAAAATCGCCATGATTACACCCCCTGCCATCAGCTCTTGCTAATTGATAATTCACTGTGAGTCACAAGATGCAGCCTCACTGGGGAGTAGGTTTGCTGTGTGCATAGGTTACAGTAGGTGCCTGAGAGAAGGGGGTTGTATTCCGAGTCCTGAGACCTGGGAGTAAGTCAGAACAGTGGGTGAGATCCCACGTGATCCTCCAGCCACCTGATTCGGGTTTGTCTATTGTGTGTAGAGGAGTGTGTGTGTGTTTTAAACAGTGCTTTCTTATTAATAAGCATTAAAAGATACAAAATAATTTGGTGGAGAACAATTCTAAACTAAGGTGACCAGATTCTAACATTGGTAAAGCGGGACACCATTGACCACTTGGCTGCCGAAAACCGTATCTTCCCTTCCTGTTCTCCCGCCGTTCCCTAGCTTGTCGTGCATTCTTTCCAAAAATCGGGACTTTTTTAAAACGCCGCGGGACGTGGGATAAATTGTTAAAAATCGGGACTGTCCCGCCAAAAGCGGGACATCTGGTCACCTTATTCTAAACAGAAGTTTGAGCATTAAAATCTTTCCAGTTGAAATTATTAAAATCCTGCAGAAATAAGCTCAGACAGGAGCGGGGTGTTTGTTATAGGAATCTTTTGATTTCACAGACCTGAGGCGGGGGCGCTGAGGCTGCGGGAAGCACTGGCTCGACGGCCCGAGGCGGCGGCTCCTCTGCCACCAGCTCTCTGTGTGCGTGACGCCGAGTGCTGGGAGTGGGGAGTGGGCATCGGGGATTTCTCTCTCGGGGGAAATGCTCCGATCGTTGCGTTTGGTTCTGTTGTCCAAGTCTGACGTGGGGACAGCACAGTTGGCAGGAGGGCTGTTACTGTGCGGACCTTGCAGATGTGGGAGGAGGCTGTGCCCAGAACAAAGGGCGAGGAAGTAAGATGATAGTTGACCTTGGATTTTTTGAAATTCGTACTCAGCCCCTCACCATGAACCACTGTGGTGTTGTGTTGCCGACCATCCTGGAGACTCGCTGCTCTCTGCCTGGTACCTTCATCTAGGAGCACACAGGGCCAGCTTCTCCTTGGGCTCCCAGGCCCGTCCACGTCTCTGTCCCAGTGTATTGCGTATGGTGTTCATGCGCAGTAACTTGTTGAACGAGGAATAAATACTCAGTTTTACCTGTGTTCAATGGACCAGTGTTAAGCATTGTTATTCTTATATCTGTTTTCTATTTTTAGTGGTGTGCCATCTGCATTAGTGATGTCGGAGATTACGAAGGCATCAAGGCTAAAATCGCCAACGCCTACATTATCAAGGAGCATTTTGAGGTACCAGTGAACTGGGCAGGCGTGGGTTTTCTGGGTGGTTGGTTCGCTGTTCCGGCAGCTGATCAGACTGCCTCAGACTTGCTGGCCTTGGAGAGGCGGTGGTCTCAGGTCTGTGGCAGCACCCATGCTCTGTTCTGGGGTGTAGCTGAGCTCCTGCGGGCTATGCTCACCTGCTCCACACAGGGATGGCTGCACAGGGGCCTCTCGTCTCCATTGGTTTCTGCTCCTTTCCTGCATGATTGCTGGCTTCCCAGAGTGGGCAGCCCAGGGAGAAAGCCCCGGGTACAAACACCCAGCAATACCCCGTCGACGCACACAAGTCATGTGGCCGAGCCAGAGTCTGTGGGACTAGCAGGCTATCAGCCCAGCGTTGCAGCCCCTGCATAGGGAGCACTGTGCATGCTGTGGCCTCTGAGTGTGCGCACATCTCCCTGAAGTTAGTGCACGCATCACCATGTTCCCTTGGCTGCCACGGGCTCTTCAGCATCTGTTCCACCCAACACTGGCCCTGTTGCCAGCATGTTCATCCCTCTCGTGGTATTCTAGACCATCTCGGAGATACAAAGGAGGCATAGACGGGGAAAACGCGGGCCTGGATAATGTAAGGTAGGCTGGGCAACAGATGTCTGAATTTTATGGTCGTAGACTCAGCTTCTAGATTTTGTAATGACTAGTTGACCAGAACATTGGATGGCAAGTCAGGAGACCTAGCTGCTTCTTCAGGTTCAGTAATACGTGTGTGCACACACGTCTATAGATACGTGTCTGTACATTTCAATTTAATAGGTCTTTTTACATTTTAAATCTTAGAAATCAGACAGCATTGTGTAGTCAGTGGTATCTTATGCTTCCTTTGTAATCTTAGTGGTACGTTAGATAAAGTGATGGTGTAGATCTGATGGTGTCTTAGATGCAGTGACTATGGCATCTTGCCTAATGCCACATCTCAGTTACTCTTGTGCCTTGGTGTGTAGAAATACATGACAGGTAACTGCCAATGTGAATAGTGAAAAATCGCAGAAAATATGTTAATGTAAACTTCAAACATGAAGGCTGTAATACTTTAAAATTCAATATTTTTATAAGCTTTCAAATGTGTATGTGTTCAGTGTGTTTTAAAATGAAGATGTGTAGTGTTTGCCATTCCTTGTTTACCTGAGTCAGAAGGAGTACCTGCCTTTATTTAACTAGACTTAAATTAAGCTGGAGGGTCTGCTGGGAGAAGCTCATCTGCCACCTGTGAGAGGTTGAGCTCTAGGGCCCAGGGTGGGGAGGCTCACCTCTATCTAGACTGCACTTCACTTGGCAGGATGAGAAAACAGTGACTACACACAGGGTGTGCAGGGCATGGTTTTCCAGTGGGACTCCAGCAGGGAAAGAGCTTAGAGTAGAGGTTGTAAATGCTTCCAGTTGTGTTTTGCTATAGCTCATACAACTATGTTTATGGAAAAGCAAATGTTCAATCAGTGCTGCGTCTTACCCATAGTATTGAGCGGAGTCCTGCCAGGTCACACTAGTTAGTCTTGTTCTGTGACCTCTGCTGCCACCACTGACCGCGCTGTGAGAGACGATGCCTGGACCTGAGGAAAGGAAGCAGTGGCGACGGGCGACACTGCTGTGCCCAGCACTGCTCGTTCCATTGTCACCACAGCTCTATCGGGAGGTGTCTTATTGTCTCAGTTCTCGGAAAGCAAACCCAGACAGAAGGAGAGAAGCATCCCCAGGCCAAGAGGCTAGGAGGCATGAGCTGTGACTGCAACCCAGTAGTCTGGCCTCAGAGTCCACACTAGTAACAGTGCAAAGATTTGAAAATGTCTCACACACTCCTAACTGGAAGCGACAGTATCGGTGTGCAGAAAAGCATATGCTAGGAAGTCCCAGTTTTTAAAAAGGCTCTTTTATTTTAATTATACTACATTAACCTCTGAAATTTCCTTAGCAGTTTTCAACAAAATAATGTATCAAAGGAGTATTTCGTTAAAGTTATTGCCATTTACACTTTACATTAATTCACACAGGGCTGTCACGTGGTAAATAGAAATGAGGGACACGTTCCTGACATATTTTACCTTGTGCTTCCTCAGTAAACAAGTAAAATTCTTGTTGTTTAGAAAACAAATGCTTTATTTTCTCATTTCTTGTTAGAAAGCAATTGAATTGAACCCTAAGGATGCTACTTCGATTCACCTAATGGGTATTTGGTAAGAAAATTTCTTTGAATAAATGTTTCAGTGGTATGTAGTGATTTTATTTTGTAGTGTTTAAAAAAGCAAGATGTCAGCTGTTTTAAAATGCTGCTTGGCAGTCAGGAGTGTTAATCCATTAAATCAACAGCTGCTGTGCCTGTAGTTAGAAAATACAAATGTGATTGTGATCTTGTTAGACGTTGTTATTCAGATCATTTAGCAACTGGTGCAGTGGTCCCCTCATCCACGGGCGCATGCCCAGGGCCCCAGCGGCTGCCTGATGCTGCAGGTGGTGCCCGGCCCTAAGTATGCGCCCTTTTTCCTGCACACGCCCTCTCACCCAAGGCAGCTCCACAGCCTCCCAGCGCTGTTATCAGTACTCACCACTGTTTACATGTGATCTCCCGTCGATGGAGCAGTGTCAGCCAGTGCCTGCATAACTCAGTGTGGATGTGAGCCTCTGATGTTATGTCCAGCATACGCTGCTTAAACAGGCAGCACAAACAGAATGTCTGATAAGAAGCTTGATTGTCTTGAAGAGAAAGTAAGTCACTTTATTGCATGAACGTTTCTTTACTTCTCCAGGTGCTACACGTTTGCTGAAATGCCTTGGTATCAGAGAAGAATTGCCAACATGCTGTTTGCAGCCCCTCCCAGCTCCACCTACGAGGAGGTGAGTGCTAACCTCCTGGGGCAGGCACTCACAGGGCTCCTCGGCACTTGTCCAGGCAGCCACACGGCCTTCACTGTGTCCGTGACTCTGGGTCGATTTCTCTAGTGGAGGCTTGTGAACGTGGGTTAAACAGCTTCCTCCATTTTCTGTTAAAAACTTGTGCCGTGTGAATCCCAAGTAGGGCAGGAAGCCTGCTCAGCAAGCTGTGGGGACGTAGTCTCCGTACGCCATTTCTCTGCCATGCCAAAGAAAGTGCGCCTTGGCATCGGAAACTTTTTAAAAAAACATTTTTTTATTGATTTCAGAGAGGAAGGGATAGGGAGAGAGAGGGTAACATCAGTGCTTGATCAGCTGCCTCCTGCCTGCCCCAACTGGGGATGGAGCCCACAACCCGGGCCTGTGCCCTGACCGGGAACCAAACCATGACCTCCTGGCTCATAGGTTGACGCTTAACCCACTGAGCCACACTACCTGCGTTCCATAACTTTTTAAAGTCCTGTTGAAAGAATGTTGAGGGGGATTTCTGGGCAAATGCTTTGGGTTTGCTTGTCAAAAAATGTTCAGAGTGAGGAAACAGGCCATTGAAATGGCTTTCTGAGTACTAGTGTCTTATGAGGACCTGTGTCTTTCTGGAAAGCTGTAGAGGAATCCGATGTAAGGTGCATTGAGGTGTAAAATTACACACTTGGGAAATAGCTATTGCTATTAAAAACAGTGCATTCTAAGAGAAAGATAGCTCTGCTCTAACAAATCGGTTTTTAAGAAATCAATTGGTAGGTAGTGTATTATAAAAACCATTTAAGTGAGTCATAAAGAATTAACCCTTTTAGTCTCACAGTAGCATTTTATGTAGGAACCAGTTGGGGGGGGGGGTGTCCCTCAGCTCCGCCTGTGCCCTTGCAGTCTGAGACCCCTTGGGGGATGTCCACCTGCTGGCTTAGGCCCACTCCTTGGGGGATTGGGCCTAAGCTGGCAGTCAGATACTCTTTTGGCAGACTGGGATCCCTCAGGGGATGTCCACTTGCCAGCGGGGAGTAGGCTTAAGCTGCAGTTGAACTTCCTTAGCGCTGCTGAGGAGGCAGGAGAGGCTCCCACCACCACTGCTGTGCTGGCAGCCATCAGCCTGGCTTGTGGCTGAGCTGAGCTCCCGCTGTGGGAGAGCACTGACCACCAGGGGGCAGCTCCTGCATTGAGTGTCTGCCCCCTGGTGGTCAGTGTGTGTCATAGTGACCAGTTATTCCCAGTGGTTCTGCTGTTAGGGTCCATTTGCATATTACCCTTTTATTTTATAGGATAGAGGCCTGGTACATGGGTGGGGGCCGGCTGGTTTGCTCTGAAGGGTGTCCTGGATCAGGGTGGCGGTTCCACTGGGGTACTTGGCCAGCCTGGGTGAGTGGCTGATGGCTGTTTGCAGTGGGGACCCTCACTCCATGTGGGTGTGGCCAGCCTGGGTGAGAGGCTGATGGCCATTTTCAGGCTGGCCATACCCCCTGGCAACCCAAGCTCCCAGCCTCTCCTTGTTTTCTTTCTTTCTTTTTCTCCTGGGATTTATTTATCTTCTATAATTGAAACTTGAGCAGAGTCCAGGGCTAGCCAGGGTAGGTGAGAAGCTTGGCTTCCTCCATCACCAGGGAGTGGGGGGGGGGGGGAGGGGCAGCAAACCCAAGCCTCCTGCTCACTCCAGCTCCATGGCTGCCGCCATCTTAGCTGGTTTAATTTGCATACTTGCTCCTGATCGGCTTGTGGGCATGGCTTGAGCGTACCAGAGGAACTGTCAACTTGCATGTTTCTCTTTTATTATATAGGATTTCAATAATAAAGAACTTTAAAAACTCCCTGGTACAACCAGTGTGTCACCGAGGAAACGCAGCTTTCAACTTTGTCTAGTTTTTAGGTGGTCCTTGCTGGGACTGGAGAAGAGAGAAGAGAGCAAGCTGCCTGCAGCCTCCTTCCTCTGCGTGAGGCTGCACTGGGACCTTGGGGTTCAAGGGCCCATGTGCTCTGTGCTCTGGGCCTTGAGTGCTGTGTTACGCTCACTATTGGTGATTGGGCCATTATTTTAAGGGTTTTTCATCTACTTCCTCGCTTGTATGTAATATAGGAATAGAGTCTGAGAAAATTTTTAAATATTGAATCTATTTTAATTCTTTTCTTTATGTTTGCATTCTTTGTGTTTTTACAGGCCTTAGGCTACTTCCAAAGGGCAGAGCAAGGTAAAATATTTTTTATTTCACATACTAATATAGTTAAAATTATATGAATGCTTTATATATAACTAGAGGCCTGGTACACAAAATTTGTGCACTGAGGGGGAGGTGTCTCTCAGCCTGGCCTGCATCCTCTTGCAGCCTGGGACCCCTCTGGATGTCCACCTTCTGGCTTAGGCTCCCCATGAGGATTGGGCATAAGCTGGCAGTCGGACATCCTCTCAGTCCAGGAACTCTTGCTCCTTACTGCCTGCCTGCTTGCTGCTCCTTAGCACTGCTGTGGAGGCAGGAGAGGCTCTTGCCACCGCCACTGCCGCTATGCTTGCCAGCCGTGAGCCCAGCTTCTGGCTGTGTGGCACTCCTCCTGTGGGAGCGCACTGACCACCAGGGAGCAGCTCCTGCGTTGAACGTCTGCCTCTGGTGGTCAGTGCGCATCATAGCAACCGGTTCTGGTCGTTGCGCTAGAATGGTTGCTTAGGCTTTTATTAGATAGTTAGGAATTTTAAAACAAAGATACTTTATCCCGACACACCTTTGTACTGGGCTTTATCAAACAGTTTTTAAAGGTTTTGTTTACTTGAGTAAGGAGTAGGCCCCGCTGCCCTGGCCGTGTGCTCAGCTGGTTGGAACATGCTCCACTCACCAAAAGGTGGCAGCTTGGATTCCTGGTCAGGGCTCATGCCCAGGTTGCTGGTTTAACTCCCTGATCGAGGTGTGTAAGGGAGGTAACTGATTGATATCCCCCACTCCCTCACCCCCCCTTTCTCTAAAGTCAACAAGAAACATCCGCAAGTGAGGATTTAGAAATGAAATAAGGAGTGGACCTCGCCGCGCTCTGGGGTAGCCCTGATGCTGGTTCCGAGGCTCTGAGCTGCACGCCTGACTTAGCCTCCTGGTTGACGGGAGCTGCCTCCTGGCCTCCCGGCATCTCGTGCCTCGCGCGCTCTGAGGACATGGCAGCCTCCACACTCACTGCCCCACTGTCCTGTGCTTGCCCTTTTGTTAATGTATCTTTTTGTTGAAATATTACAGATGTCCTCCTTGCTGCCCCCCAGTGGCCCCGTCCACCCCTCTCTTCCCCTTCTCAGGTCTTCTAAGCTAAAACCACAGAAGACAAGGACATAGCATGTTACTAGTACACCAAAAAAAGCAAGTGTATTTCTACAAAGCTTAGAAAATTAGGTTTGAGAGCCTGCTCTGAAGGACTGTTCAAGGCTCTCATGACAGCAAAGCATAAGAAGGCAGCTTTTCTGAACAACTGTCGGAATGTGTCCGTCTCTCACACAGCTGCTCTGGCTCGGTTACCGCCTCTGTCGACCTCCTCATGAGGTTGTCCGTCTCTGAATGGGGCCTAGGAGTGAAGTGTCTGAAGAGCGTTTGTGGGGACTGAGGGAGCTGCGGGCTTGCTCTCCTGGAGCTAAAGTAATCCCCAGGAGTGGCCGTCTCCATGTTTCACCTTGAAGGCCCATGAGGCGGCCTTTCCTCCTGGCCATGTCTGGTCTAGAAATCTCTCTCCTAGTACTTTAACTTCCCGCCAGGGCCCTGCCCTGCAGTGGAGTGCTCAACCTCGCCTCTGAGGCTAGCTGCAGGGAAGGTGGGGCTGGCTGGCCTGTTCTGGGCCCCTTTGCTGAGCGAAAGAGGAAGGAAGGAGTGCGGGTCACGGGAGGAAATGAGCACAGCCGCAGGCACATGTCCCTAAGTCTGTGTGAAGGAAGGAGGACAGCAGGGTAAGGAGCAGATGGAGGTCAGCCACCAGGAAGAAGTGGGATGTGAGCATCGAGGGCCCATGTGAGAGGGAACCTGTAAGGAATCCCAGCTTTCATTGGTAGACATGGTGCGGGGGGTTCCCTCAGCAGGACAGGTCTCCTTTTCCTGCGCAACCCTGCTCCGCCACAGCCCGTGCAGCCTGTGTCTCCTCGCACTTTACAGCTCACGCTGGTGGGAGCATTCTTCCCTGCTCACAGCATTCATCGCTCCTGTTTCTCTTGCCTTTTCATTATTTATTCCCGAAGAGCAGAGCTTGTGTTTGATCTGTGCTTAAGGGAGTCCCACCCAGGACAAGCTGGTCCAGCGTGTACTGTGTGTGTGCGTGTGTGCGCGCGTGTGTGGCATCATGACTTCACGCATGCTGAGTGCATGTTAGGTTCTAGCCTGTCGGGTAGGCAGGGAGCAGGCGCTGGGCCCTGTGCTGGGAGCCTGGACCAGCGCCTGCATAGAAAAGGCCGCACCAGGAGGGGCTCTGGATTAGCTGTGTGTTGTCTGGAGGCAGGAACAGATGAACAAGAGGGTCCCAGTTGGATAGTTGTTTATTCACCACACAGGTCACGGGTTCAGACCCCCAACAGGAAGCCTGTAAACGTAAGAGCAATGCAGTTGTGTCTGAGATAAAGTTTTCTTTCTTGTGAACAGTGGATCCAAACTTCTACAGCAAAAACTTGCTTCTCTTAGGAAAGACATACTTGAAGCTACAGAACAAAAAGCTTGCTGTGTTCTGGCTGCTGAAGGCCAAGGACTACCCGGCCCGCACGGAGGAGGACAAGCAGGTACGCCCGCAGCGGCGGGAGGCGGCAGGCGGCAGGCGGGAGGCCAGCCACGCGGTGTGATGAGCTTGTTGGAAGCAATGGCGCACGTTTCACACGTGAAGCACTGACGTTTGGTACAGCACATGCTTAGTTACATCGGCACGTTTTGACTTCCTTGCTGCAATACTGAGTTACTCCTGTGTGACATAGGTAGCCAGTCGATGAGATTTCTAAAACGGGGTGGGGGGAGGAGGGAGTGGTGTCCTGTGTGGAAGTATGAACGCCTCCCCAGGCACTGCTGAGACATTCTGTCCCGATGACCTGCCGTCCTGGGTGCGGACCCTGAATTCCACAAGCTGACTTCTGCTGTGCTGTCTGTCTTTTCCTTTTAGATACAGAGAGAAGCCGCACAGTTGCTCGCAGGGTTCAGTGGCAAGAACTGAGTGTTTCAGAGACACAGCGCACGACACCTAGGGAGCTGCCCTCCCACCAGCTGTACACGTGTGAACACGACTGTTCTTGGCTCTCAGTGCCGATGACATGACCATGTGACAACTTAAATACACAGATTCTTCACAAATAACAAGGCAGAAGCAGTAACTGCTGTGAGGTGGTGGTGGTGTCTCCGTGGCGGGGGGGTGGGGAGGCGGTTACTGTGCGTCTGGGGTACCAGCCATTCCAGGCATGGCATTTGAGAACCGATCACCTGGGATGGAGGGGCATGTTTCCAGTTGGATGGCTCCAGCTGAGACCCTGCAGAGAAGGGCAGGGCAGTGGGGTGAGGGGTTTGGGAGTTGGGGTGCTGGGCATCAGTGCTGTATTGAGAGGGAGCCCAGGTCTGTCTCTGTGCATGCTGGGACTTGGTCTCACAAGGGGGTCGTCTGTGACAGGACAGAGCCCAGGTCTGTTCCTTGATGGGGTAAGAACAACACAACTCGAGGGAGGAATGGGACATGTGTGAACAGGCAGACGATGCTGTGTCCTCGGGCTGGTGCCCCAGGCACCGTCTGTTGTTTGTGAAAAGGAGCATCTTGAGTGAGGGTCCTTGGGCAACTCCCCGAGGATTAGGAGTGGTGTCCCCCGTGAGTGGGGCACAGGATGTCTCTTGTGCTCCCAAACACAAAGGGAAACAGTGGACTGCTATTCTCCATGTGCAGTCACATGTAGATTCTGCCTGTGTGTCTATGTGATCACATGTGGGTTCTTCTGCCTGTGTGTGTGTGGTCACACGTAGATTCTGCCTCTGTGTGTATGTGGTCATATATATTCCTGAACCTTGAATTAAGTGCAGACGATGTAGTTTATCCCGAACACTTCATCATCTCAACACAGACCCCCCCTTCCTAGTCCATTACCACAGCTAGAACCTTAACCCAACCCCGCCTCATCACCTGATACTCGGTCCTTTAAGTTTCCTCAAATGTCACAACATGTCTTACACTTTTTAAAACCAGGATGCAAATGTCACACCTTGCATTTGATTTCCCACCTTCATTTTGTAAAATCGGAAACACGCCCATCTTTTTTCTTAGCAGTGACTGTGTGAAGTGGCCAGGCCAGCTGTCTTAGATGGTCCCTCAGTCAGTGGACCTCTGGAACCTACTTTGAGAACCACTGCCTGGTTGGTTGTGTATGTTGGATCTTCTCTGCCCAACATGTTTACACTTTCAATGGAGTGGCTCTGAGGTGGGATTAGCAGGTGAGCAGTGGGAGGTAAGGTGTGGGCAGACTGCCCTCTGCCCAGTGGTCTGTGGGAAGTGAGGTTTCGCTCAGTAATAAAGCCTTTTGCTGCGGGAAAGTCTGTCTGCGGATCTTCTGTAGAGCTTCCAGTTGTTGTTTTTCTTGGTGCAAACTAGTGCGGAGGCTGCATGTCTGCCTCACGTTCCCAGTGGTGGCTGTGACAGCGAGTCCGCCCTCCACCTGGGCACTGAGTGTGCATGTGCGGGTGCCATCTGTCTCCCTGGGAGACGCCTGCCTGCGCTCGCAGAGCTCCCTGCTCTGTGTGTGTCCGAGTCCCAGCCGCGCCCCCTCCCCGACTTGTGCTCTCTAGTTTGTTATTTGAGGAGAGTGGCTTTGTTCACGCACAGAATTTGAGATCCGTCTAAATTCAGTCAGTGCTTCGTTTCCTTTTATTGACTGTATTTCACTGGTTGTTCCCATTCATTTAACATAATCCCTTGAAGGCATCAGGCCATGGGGGTCTTTGATGCTGTGAACCTTAGGGACCCACATGGCTCTGGGGTAGAGCTCAGCGGTGGGGTTGCTGGGCCCTGCAGAGCTGGAGCTGTCTCCTCTCTTGGGACTAAGGGGGCTCCCTCCCCCAGGACGAGACACTTCCCGGGCACTTTCTGTCTCTTCCTTTTGACTGAGGAGAATGATGCCCACCCTTCCCTCAGGTCAGACCTCTACCCGCTTCCAGACCCCGATGTCCTCCCTGGGCGGCCCTGCCTCGGGCTCCTTCCTCCCCCTGTGCTCACAGGAGAGTGCCTTCTGTCGGGGGTGAGTGGTTAGCGACCTCCCTGCAGACATGTTTCCTTCTTTTGAGGCTGACAAGAAATACGAACTTGCAACAGGTCTGCTGTTCTGGGAGAACCTGAACGTCTCAATTAACTTACTGGCAGGTTTCCCTACTATTGACCGCAGGTGGAATTCTGTAGAAATCTCTCAGACTCCCTCTCCTTCCTCTAAAGCAAGTGCGTCATCACAAGGGAAACAGGAAACCCCACCGTGGAGCCCTGAGAAGGGAGCTGGTCTCAGTGAGCACTTCAGTGCCAGTGTTGTGTTTGCCTGTGCTCCTGTGCTAACATCGGGGCGAGGGGAGTTGCCATGCAGATGCCGCATTTGGACACATTTTTTTTTTTGGTGGCATTTTTTGCTTTCGTGTGGGGCTCACTATAGCCCTGTGTTGACTGTGTGCCTGGGCATCACTGGACTTTGGCGAGGGCCATGGGTTTATGTGACAAATGTCCTTTGCTCGGAAGGAGCTGTCTGACAAGAGGGGGCAGCTTGTCCAGAGGAGCCTCGGGAGGGGGCCTCTGCTGGGTCTGGCTGTAAGTTGGGTGCAGGGAGAGCAGTGGGCTCAGTGGGCGGCGTGAGGAGCAGCACTGCGGACGGGCCCTCCGTCGCGTGCCCGGTCGTGGTGAAGGCTGGGGAAGGAGTCTAAGCAGCCGCGTGCATCACTGCCTTTATTGCATCTTTACTGTGAGTTTTGAAAAAATGCAGAACACAATCTATTATATAGAAAAATAAAGTTTTGGCAACACAAACTTTAGGGAAATTAAATTGTATACTAATATTTTCCATATGTACTCAGCAGTGAAATATATTAACATTCTAAGATGTCACTTCCGTGGTTATAAAAAATTGTAAGTTAATTTACAGTGCATATTGAAATAATACAAATTTAAATTTTTGTATTAAGGAAGCCCCTGTTTGCTAAAGTAGCATTAATGTCATTCACATCAGATTTTAATTTGTTACACATGTTTGTAGTTCAGCAGATGCCCTTGACAATGAAAAATAATTAAAAAGTATTTACTTAGGACAAAAATAATGATCTATATAGAAAGGGGGGAAGGACAAAAGACTTCTTTATCTGCTTATGTAATTCAGATACATAGAATTTTTCATGAATTTTCAAGGAATAGAGATATTAAGACACTAATAGGAAATCATTAGACTCATTAGTTTGAAGTCGGATGCTCACAGATTTTTCTGTCCATCTGGTTTTAGGAACTAAAACTATGAACACAAAAATGGAAAAGTTCACATTACCTTTTGTATGTCCCTCAGGATCAAATTGCAATTTATTATGAGTTAAATTTAAAGACCATCACATTTTTAAAAATAGTGCAGGCGTGCCATGCCTGCTGCTTTAGTCCCACAGGTCCTCGTGCCTGGAGGAGCATGCACACACCTCCAGGCCCAGTCGCTGGGTCTGGTCAGGCGACTCCGTCTAAGTGTGGTGTCACTCACACTGCGTTGTGGCACTGTGAGCACGCTCAACTCGCATTTAATTGGAACAGACTGACGGGCTCCAGCACCGTCTTCAGAACAGCCAGCAGCACAGTTCACATCCTCAGTCAGATCTGGCCTTAGCCTCAGCACCTTCCTAAACCACACACCTGGAGAGATGGTGGGGGTGGGGGCGCAGAGCTGAGGAGGAGCATCCAGACATGGGCAGGAGCTGGCGTGTCGCCGAGCAGCTCTATAAAACTAGAGCCGCTGCAGCCCGCTGATGTATTCATTTCTAATAAAGTCTCTCACTTCCAAATTTAAGGGAAATTGTTGGGAGATCATTTTCTGGTTGGTCAGTTCAAAGGAACAATAAATAAAGTAGAAAAGGAAGAGTTCTTTTGCATATTCTGAGAACGGAACCATTTATATTTGCGGAGGTGCAGATGCAGAGCCTCCGGCCACAGCTCCTCTATTCCTGTCCAAACCCCTCAGTCTCTTCTATGGCAAAAAGCAGCTTTTCCTTCAGTTGCTCGTAACTCTTATATGGTGGCAGGTCCAAGCGATTGAAACTGGACAGACAGAATCAGGTTATTCAGTCATGTGAGCTGAGGGTCTAGCACAGTGTCCTTGAAGCACATTTGAAAAGGATGGATGGCGAAGTGTACGACACTGACCTTCCTATATTAACAGACACCGTTCTGACAGTGGTCTGTTCCCTTCCAGTCCACACAGGCCGGCCCTGCAGTGGCCTTGACTGCGTTTCCGGCCCGCTTCCCCCTCCGCCCCGCCTCCCATGTCACCTCACGGTTTGCAGTTGCTTACTTTAGGGTTTGCAAACAGCCCTTTACAAAACGTGCTTCCTGCCTCTCCAAGGCCCACTGTCCATCGAACTTTGGCAAGGCCCTTCCGAGGGTCTTGCCCCGGCCAGCCTCCCTAGCCTTTCCGGGAGCAGGACAGCAGTGAGAAGGCAGAGCACTTCAGCCTGTTTGTGCGCAGTGGCTACTCGCCCGCTGCCTCAGGCAGGGCCACGCTTCCCAGGCGCTCAGCCAGGCCCACCAGAAACCGGGCTGTGCCCACTGCAGGGCGCTGCGTCCTGGTCTGTTCTCCAAACTGAACTCTGCCTGCATCGAGTCAGCAATGACAATGGGTCTTACATGTAAAAAAGCAAAACACTGGCATTTAGCATTCAACTTACCACGTATGGCTTCTTGGTAACCAGGTGTCTTTCCCAACTTTTTCAATGCAAAATTTTTGAGGCCCATTACTTCCTAAACCAGAGAAATAAGTCAAAATTTATCTGGTCCTTCAAACGTTTTGGTGTTGCAACTAATTACCTGACAGAACATGTCACGTGGGTGATGGAGCAAGTGGCACACTGACGTGAAGACCGGATCTAGAGGCTCCTCCCTCCTCCCGCCCGCGCACACCCTGTGACAGCGACCGCAAGCAGCACTCACCCATGAGCTCGGCGAAGCCTCCCAGGGGCAGGCGGCAGGTCCCCGTGACGAACTGTAGCAGACGCATCCTCACCTCATTGTCCGTCTCCTTCACAAACTAACAAGTCAAAGTTAATGTAAATTCCCGATTATCTTCAGTAATGAACACAGTACTTAAAATTACTCCCGAATTTCTTACAGAAAATTAAGAATGAACTTCGCCTTAACCGGTTTGGCTCCGTGGATAGAGCATTGGCCTGAGGACTGGAAGGTCCCGGGTTCGATTCTGGTCAAGGGCATGTACCTTGGTTGCAAGCACATCCCTAGTGGGAGATGTGCAGGAGGCAGCTGATCGATGTTCCTCCCTCATCGATGTTTCTAGCTCTCTCTCTCCCTCCCTCTCTGTAAAAAATCAATAAAATATTTTTAAAAAAAGAATGAACTTCAAGCTCAGCCCGGCACTCAGTGGTTGAGTGTGGGTCTATAACTAGGAGGTATGGTTTGGCTCCTGGTCAGGGCACATACCTGATTGCAGGCCCAGTGTGGTAGGAGGCAGCCAATCAGTGATTCTCATGGATGTTTCTCCCTCTCCCTCTCCGAAATAAAGAATATATTTCAAAGTATTTTTAAAAACTGAACTCCAAGAATAAGAAAATTTAACTCAAGTTGGTTCAAAAGATAAGTGATAAAAGTGGTTGCAGCATTTACCACTTGTTAAAGGCTGGCACTGTGCTAGCAACACTACAGAGACGTGGAAGCTTAGAAACGCCATCACGGCACCCAGGTCTTTCCACTGAAGGAATCAGGCGGCATCACAGTGTCCCCTCCAGAGGGGAGGTCCTGCTGCACAAAGCCATGTGCTTCTGGGTAGTGCAGCCCTCAATACTGGGAGGCGGGTCCTCCAGTTAGCATCCCCACTGCACTCGCCAGACAAGGCCCAGAGGCAAAATGATGTGTCCTCCAACACCAGGAAGGGATGGGAGTAACCTCTGAACCACGGCCATGCTGGTTTGGAACAACTTGCTCCCAACACCACTCCCCTTTTGCCCTTCAGACTTGGAAACCCAGAGCAGCAAGGTGCAGCCACCCCTCTGAGCTGGTCTCACCAGAGGTGGGAGCAGACACGTGTCAATCCAGCCAGTATGTGGCCGTGCACAGCTGTGCGGCTGACATACTCATCAGACAAGGAACCGCTGTGAGCAGCTCTGGTGTAAATCTCGCCACAGTCCCCAACACCAGCCCCATCCAGGAAACAGTCACGGGGCCTTAGGAAGCCTGGGCTCTGCGCCTCTGGCCTAGACATGCAAACCACAGGACGAGGGCCGCCTGGCTCAGGACGGGTCACAGGTGACAAGGGCAGTTGCGCCCCTCAGCCGCCTGCTCCCATCCCGTGAGGCTCCTCTGCACAGAGGGTCCTTTGAGCCAAACATTACCACCCTCCCTCCCCAGGCTCTGCGCACACTGTCTCCAGTGTCCTGTCCCCCCTCTGCACCAAGGAGCCACTCCAGGGCACGGCACCGAGAATGGACAAGTTAGTTTATTTGCTCAGCCCCCTCCCCACACCCTTAGGTCCCCTCTGCCGGAGTGTGCCAATCGCGCTGCCATAAATGCTCTGGGAGGTGCCATTTTGCACGTCAAAATATATCTTTAAGATCAATTTCTAGAAGCGTCCACGTCGGCAAAGTATTAAGCAGTAAACATGTGACTCAAGTCCTTAGGACAGTCTTTCTCTAGTAATACAAGCACCGGAGACGGAGCAGGGAGCCAGCCCAGTCTAGGGCTCGGTGAGCCTCTGACTGGGGCTCTGTGAAGTCTGTCCCCGGAGCAGACATTTTATATTTTGAAATACAAAATGAAAGCCTATTCTCAACATCAGTATGTGGGACGTGGATGCCCGGAACCGAGGACAGCGGGGAGAGGCCTGCACTGTGGGCGCTCTCACTCTGAGCGCAGGGTCATCTCGAGTCACCTAAGTGTCCCCTTAGACTGTCATAAACACACCTCCTGCTATACTCAGAACCTGGAGGAGACTGAAGCTGGTGGACCTGTGGCTCATTCACTCACTCTCACCCAGCACACAGCCAGCAGGCATGCGGCGAGCTGCAGTTTAAACCAGTCTCCCTAGAAAGCACCCACATTCCGTCGTAGAGAAAGAAAGCAGGCACCTGCCAAAACCAGACGATCTGCTTGCTGTTGCGGGTGTAGTGCCGGTACACGGTGTTCCTCTGCCAGTCGGACAGGTCCACCTCCTGCATGCCGCACAGCATCACCTGCGGGCGAGGCTCGTCAGGCTGCGGGGCATGCCCGCAGCCCCCGCACCTTATCCCTCCACAACCAGCTATGCTGCAAGGGCACCTCCTCTACTGGAAACACCGTAAATGAGGGCCCGAGTTATTGAGTTTCAAACAAATTTCTGCTGCTTTCTTAAAATTTATGCTATTTCCTTAAAAACAGTTATTCATTTATTCGGGCAAGAGCCGGCAGATAGGAAGCAGAGGGTGCTAGGGCTGGGAAGGTGAGTAGGGAGGGGTTTAATGGGCGTCTGGCCACCTGCTGTCATACTGTGAGCGTAAGCACGGAACCAGTGGCCGAGATGGGAAGCTCCTAACAGTCTAAGTGCAGCTGAGGCCTCTAGGAGCTCGTGACTTTAAAATCGGATCCCTGGGCCCTCCCACAGACCTTTCTTCCCCAGCCCGAGGCCCGTCAGTGGACGGGAAGGAGAGCCGAGGCTCCTGTCTGTCACTGCGGGAGGGGGGGGCGATGGGGGGTGGGAAGGGTCTGAGGGTCGGAAGGTGAGGGCTGGGTGCGAGTCTCAGTTGTGTCCCTAACCTTGTTAATATATCATCACCTTCCTGTGCAAAGCACTGGCCCAGATGAACTCGACACATCTCTGCTGGTTGAGACTCAACAGTTCTTTCTTGGGGCAAGTGGGACTCAGTTTCCTCCTAGCTCTCGGTGTGGCCCTTTAGGGAGGGTCCAGAGGGACCACGCTCGGAGATCTGCTGTGAGCAGGAGACCCGTGACCACACGAATGACATCAACCTCTTCTGGTACCAGGCTCGGATATTTGGTTTGTCATCCCTGAACGTATGCGGCATCCTAAGCAGGGAATCTGCTTACTCCTTACGGCTGGGCTCATCTTGCTCAGCACTCCTTACACAGGAAGTCAGTAAACAACAAACACAGCTGTGCTCAGGGGTGTGCTATGCAGAGAAAGCAGAAGGGGTGCCTCTCTCAACAGGATGTGTGAGGACCAGCTCGCACAAGGGCCTTTGGAACAGTGGCTGAAGGAGGTCTAAGTATCTAAGAGCAGCTGTCCAGCAGCGAAGAGAGTGCAAAGGCTCCAAGACACACAGGCCTCCACCTCTTGAAGAAAACAAAGAACCGTGGGAACACACTTAATTGGGAAAGTGACTGACAAAAGTCTGGAATGCAGCTGATATAAAGAACGCCTACAGCCCTCGCCACTTTGGCTCAATGGATAGAGCGTTGGCCTGCGGACTGAAGGTTCCCGGGTTCGATTCTGGTCAAGGGCACTCCCTCTCTCTCCCTCTCATAAAAATCTGACCGTTGGGCAACTCGCTCCTAAACGAGGCCTTCAGGAGGCCCTCTACGAGGCTGCACCTAAGGGGGCGCCTTGTGTCTGGCTGACTACCCAGCCCTCTCGGCTTGGAGAGCAGGAGACCCTGGCAGGGCCGCCTCCGCGGGAGATGGGTCCGGCTGTGCTGCAGGATCTCGAACCTGTGGACGTGCTTCTGTGGAAGCCAAGCTCCCTCCCCGTTTCCCAGGACACAACCCCGGAGCCTCACCTCCAGCTCCTTCTCGTCGAAGTACTGCAGCCATTGCAGGGGCACCACCTCGTTGAAGCCATCCAGGAAGGCCTGTGTCTGCTCCTGCACGCCACGCGAGAAGCGCCACTCAGTCATCAGGCTGTGGAGAGACAGGTCCGACGGACCGCTGTATGGGGAGAGGCTTAGCACACCAGCACTTCTAGAAGGCGGCCTTTTCAGATACACCGTCTGCACCCTCCACACATGTGTGTACACGTGTGGTTTCTGAGTTAACACGTCCACTCCTTGAGGACATCAGGACCAGCACATGTGCAGCTGTAAAGGGTGCTTTTCAGGCGGCCTGAGCGTGGTGGGGAGGGGGGGAGAGTAGGGGAGAGATAAGGTGTGGCCACCTGAGGGCCCCTCCTCCTGATTCAGCCCTTCACAGTGATGGCAGGGCATGTGCTGGGGCAGACCGTGTGTCCCTGTTAGAAAGGGCTCCATGCTGATTTCCTGAAGAGTCTGGAGGTTTCCTAACATCCAGAGGAGAAACTATGGAAGGAGGAACAGAACGCTGGAGGAGGCAGGTGGCTGTGGAGGGTGGCAAGAGGAGGCACACCCACCAGGGCAGGAAGCAGCCTCATGGCCCACTTCTTACCTCCCCTGCGTGCAGGAGGAAGGGCTGACTTGTTTCCAAGGCAACCTTTCAGCTGCCTCCAAACTTCCCTTCCTCTGTGACTAGGCCCTCAACTCTGCCCATCTGCACCCATTGCTCCCACTGCTCTTCTTGGAGTGACGATGCTCCAAGGCCCAGAACAGGGACAGCAGTCGCCTCAGGGACGCCCGCTCAGAGGAAGCAAGGCTGTGAGTGACCTGCGACAGGCACTGGGACAGGAGAAGACACAGGACCTTAATGACCGCAGGGTAAGAAGAGAGAGCCCATGGCATGTCTATTCCGGTCCTGGACCAGGAACTCCCCGGGGAACGCTCCCCTGGGGGACAGAACAGCAGGGCTGAGCTTGCGCCTATGCAGTCTGCAGGAGCCTGAGCTAGACCTGGTCGGAGTGACACCAAGGAATGCAGCATGGACAACCATGATTTCCCTTGCGATCAGAAAGCGAGCAGCCTGGCCAGGGACTCAGCTAGTTGAGCGTCGTCCCATGCACCACAAGGCTGCGGGTTCAATCCTAGTCAGGGCACATGCTCAGGTCCTGGTTTTGATCCCATTGGGGCACATGCAGGAGACAGTCAGTGTTTCTCTCTCCCTCTGCCTCTCCCTCCCTCTCTCCCTCTCCCTTTCTCTTTCAAATCAATAAATCCTCAGGTGAGGATTTTTAAAAAGCGAGTTAATCTAGCTCTCCTGAGGTGGAAAAAGCAAGCTACAGAATAATGTATATTCTATGATGCCATTTTGGAAACAATTATAAAAAGCAAAAATGGCCTGGCTGGCATGGCTCAGTGGTTAACCTATGGACCAGGAGGTTAGCGTTCGATTCCCCGTCAGGGCACAGGCCTGGGTTGTGGACTCCATCCCCAGTGGGGGCCGTGCAAAAGGCAGCTGATCCATGATATTTTCTCATCATTGATGTGTCTATCTCTCCCTTTCTCTCTGAAATCAATACAAATAAAAATATATATATTTAAAAAGAAAAAGCAAACATGAAAGATCTCAGAGGAGGAGCAAGGAAGACACCGAGACCCCAAGTCCAGCAGGAGGGCCCAGGGCCAGGACCAGACACAGGCCCAGGAGGCGGTGGGAGGGGAAGTGAGAAAAGTGCGGTCGTGGGCCAGGCGGGGTGTGGGCGCCGGGCATCGGCCTGTGAGCTACAACAGTCTTCACGTTTTTAACTTAAAAATGGTGAAAACTTGGAAAGGAATCATAGTCCATGACGGGAAACCCGATGAGAGCAGCTGCTGCGTGCACTCGGCGTCCCTGCCTCCTGCGCAGGCTGCCTGCGTGCCTGCGGCCCCGTGGTGGGCGGGCTCAGCCTGAAGAGTCGGGCCGGTTGCTCCCTAGAAAAGTCTGTGTTCATCTGGCTGCAAATGGAACCAGTTTCTGGGGTTCGGCGAGGACTCGCACAGAACACAGGGCGGGGGTAGGGGGGAGCCGACGCCTCAGAGCAGCTGGAAGAAAGAAGCTGGGACAGAAGCTGTGGTGGGACACGGCATGGGAGGGAGGGCAGCACCACTGAGAGGGAGTTGTGGGGTCAGAGTTCAAGAGGACAGCCTGAACCGGTGTGGGAGGACACGCGAGGCAGGTGAGAGGCCCGGGAGACGGCTCCTGTGGGGAAGGCGGAGGCGCGGGCTGAGCACTGACTGGCAGGGGCTGCAGGGGCTGCAGGGAGGGACACAGAAGGAGGAGTGACTGCAGGGCGGGAACTCAAGTGCTGCAGAGCGCCTACCGGTGCCACGGAGAGAAGGAAGGGAAGGAAAACTCGAGTGACTGGGTGCTCCCAGAGGAGCCGGGGAGAGCGAGGTGCAGACGGGTCAGTGCCAGCGCGGTCAGGTGTGTGGGAGCCTCACCCAATGTACTCGTCCTTGTTGTCCTCAGTCACCAGGATGCTGGCGCCTCCCAGCTTCAGGTCATGCGAGGTCACTTTTCCCAAGATCTCCATGTCCACGGAGAAGTACATTTCTAGGCCACATTCTTCAATGTTGTTGTCTCTGGTGGTAAAAGACATACACTCTGACCAACAAGACAGACAAACTGGTTTCCAGAAAAGGCCTCAGAGGAAGACAACCCTTCCAACCTTATCCAGATGAGGGAGTTGTAGAACTCGGGGTCAATGGACTCCAAATCCTTGATTGTCAGCTTTTTGCTGAGCATGCGCTTGTAGAAGGGCAAGGAGAAGCCAGTGTCGATAAACTTTCCATGGAAAAGCGCCTGCAGAGAAAACAGCACTGATTTGAAGTTCACAAACGGCTTTCTCACTAAGAAGCACTGTAACCGGGATCCTGAGGCTGTACCTGCTCAGCTGCCTCTGTCCTGCAAGTCAGAGGGGGACCAGGGCCCCCGCCCCCACTAACGCACTTTCTAAGCCAGGGCGCCCGCAAGTCCTGCCTTCCCTGCTTGGCGCCCCTGCACCTGGCTGTGGCCCAGCTGTCTGGGCCCAGAGCCGGGTCTGTAGCCGACCCAGGCCCTGTGGGTCCCAGCACCACGCGGGGAGCTTCCCGAGCCTGGCTCTCGGCCCTTCCAGGGACTTGAACTCAGTGACACACACTCAGCACCTCCCAGGGCTGCCGTGGTCACGGTCCCTGAGCTCCTGAGTCGCCTTGGGCACCCAGCCTGCACCCAGCTCGGAACCTGTGGCGCTCACAGCAGCACCTCCGCCCAGGGCCCTAAGCTCCAGGACTGCCTCCTTTCTCACCTTCGACGCCACACCTCCAAACCCCAGCCCCGGAAACCCAGCTCTCAGCCTCCAGCCGGTGGGCCCCGCAGAACGCCTGCCTAGAGCTGCCTGGCACTGGGCTGGCGGTGGCTCTGCTGCCCGGGAAACAGCCTCGGAAACAGCTCATGCCCAGCTCTGCAAGGCTCCTCTGCACCCACGAGCCCCCTGGGTCTCTCCTCTCTCTCTGCACCATCAGCAGCAGCAGCAGAGGGATGCTAGCACCCCCATTCTCGACCCCACATCAGCTCTGTCGCTGCCTGTCTCTCTGACCCTCACAGCAAACTTCCTTGCCCCTGTGTGCTCTCACGCCCCTGCTCAGACCTGCCGTGCAGCCGGGGGAAAGGCCTCCCGCTCCGTCTCCTGGCACCAGTCCTACTGGGCTCGGCCCTCCTCCTTGGCGGGCGCTTTCCTGGCTCCTTCTCAGCCTGTCTCTGACACAGGTCCTTGGCTTTCCACTGGCCACACCTGCTCCCTGGATGTGCACGCAGTTTCCCTATGCTGCCCCTCCCTGCCATTGGTCCACCCGTGTCTGACACATAGCAAATCAACCCGCATCTGATGCCCCAGCTCCCAGGCTTGCTCTTGCCAGGACCCCGTCCCCTTAGGAAGCCGACTGCCCGGGGACACAGGCCTCACTCGACGCCCTCCCTCCCACCTACAGGCCATTCGGCCTCCCAGCCCCGCACTGCCTGCTTCGCCTGGTGCCCCGCCCCCCAACCACAGGCTCTTTACCCAGGAGCTAAGTCAGTGCAGCAGAACTGAGGTCAGACTGTGTGACCTGCCACCATCAGCTGGGGCTCCCACTGCACTCACAACGCTGGGCGCCAGCCAGGCCACCAGCCAGGCCACGGGGGGTCAGAACTGCCCCGAAGGTGGTGCTACAAGCTGTGCTCGGATGAGCAGACACGACCGCGGACAGCACGTGAAGCAGCAATGAGCCTGGCGCAGGCTCACCATGGCGATGAAGCGGCCGATGAAGCAGAAGTAGGAGAGGTGGTCCGGGTTGATGGTGGACGCGGGGTTGATCTGCAGGCAGTAGTTGTTCTTGCCCGCGTACTCGAACAAGCAGTACATGGGGTTCAGGACTTCGTGGGAGAGCAGGAAAAACCATTCCCTAGAGGAGGTAAGGCGAGTCACTGCCAGTGCCACACGCACGGGGGCGTGAAACACACCACGCACGCACAGTGCTGCCAGCCGGCTGCGGACACAGGCCGCGCCACCACCTGCACGCTCCTTGTCTGCAGGCCGTCGGGTGCCCCCACCCCAGCTCCGCCTCAGCAGAGCCCACGTTCCCTCCGTCCCACTCAGACCCACCCTCAGCAGCCTGGAGTTCTTTTCAGCAGGTGACCTGCCCCTACCAGACTGTAAGGTCCTCGACAGGAAGGCCACCTCACTCAGACAGTGTAGGCGGGACACACTGCTGTGGCACTGAGACAGCCTGACTGCCGAAGGACACTTAGTTTACCGCCAATGCATTACAGATGGAACTAAAATTAACAGGCAGAATCTTTAAATGTGATAAACATTCTCTAACTTACTACCTCCTACTTGGCCTCATTTATAAGTCTAATAGGTGAAATGCAGCCACATAAGAGATTAATAATTTATATGACAAAGCAAGCTCCATTTCTTCTAAAGCAGCTCCAACCGCACTGGCTGGTGAGTGGGCACAGGGGGCCACAACCCCCACTCCCCACTGGATCCCTCACTGAAGCTTTATCAGTTTAAGAACAATGATTTCCGGGCATATAATCAGTCCTGTGACAGGCAGGGCGGGCATGGGAGTGAGGGCCCAGTGTAATTCCTGCAGCGCCTCTGATTCAGCTAATCGATACCACGTGATGACGTCAGATCGTGAATCTAGTACTTTTAAAAAAGAAGCCAGAAATCTTGATTCTTAAGCATAATCTAGTAATTTTCTTTAATGTTGTCAAGTAATTTTTAAAATTTAAAATAAAAATGGGGCTACCCTGATGCAGGCTAGACCCAGACTGGCAGCCTGTTTACAAATGTTTTTAGGATAGAGAAGGAATCCCAGACGAAATCAACTAAGAAGTGATAGGAGCCAATTCCTGAAGTTAAATCCAGTCCCCTCACCAACTGCGCCCAGTGACTTCCTGCACGAGGAGGGGCCACGCTGAGAAGGGTTCGGCCCCAGATCCGAGCAACCAGGTCCCAGCTGCTACATGTCACTGTCAGCAAACACTGCTTGGAGAACAGGGCTCCACCAGGAGGGCTGGCACCTGGCATCTGGCCTGGCTGGACAGCAGGAAGAGGGAGACGCGCGAGAACAGACATACAGCACACCCCTCGTCCCGCCCAGCAACTGAGGACACACAGAGGCTGAAAACCACAGGCAGCGACGAGCAGCGAAGCCCCGAGAAGGAAATCACGGCAGAGGCAGCAGCAGGCAGCACTGCGAGCGAACGGCGTGGGGACAGGTGGGACACCAAGCACAAGGGAAAGAGCTGAGACCAGAGGAGACGCCGCAGCCCAGGACTGGCGTCCTGAGGGGACAGAGGGAAGGTTCAAACGCGGAAAGGAGAGCATGTCCCTCGCGTGAAGGAAGGTCTGCCTCTGCTCCTGAGACCATCGTTATCTACAAAACTGCGACAATGACACCACTGAACCCAAGGACAAGGACTAACGCCTCGGGGAGGGCCAGAGCTGGCAGCCCTCACCTCCACCAGAGGGCAGGAGGCGCAGGCGAGAAATCCACATCTGGCCAGGCTGCCATCTGTGTACAGAGCAACAGAAGACGCTTTCTGAAAACCGCAGCAATCAACCACCTTGTGAATTCTGAATAAGCCAAAGCACCACACCAGTCAAAACAAGGAATCTGGGAAGAAGAAAAGTATGTGCAGAGGGACTGACCACAACATGTAAAACTAAACCAACCTACTGGTGGGAAAGAAGGCTCCGACAACGGCATGAAGTATGACCCTGTAACCACCATCACCCACTCATTTCTGAGACGCACATTCCTGTTCAGTGTCTGAGCATTTCTGACGTTGGGAAACACCCAGATGTAACACAGACACTTACTGTGATGGGTAGTGTTTCTTTCCCAAAAAACCTTTATGAGAAAATATGCTAATTCAACCGAAGCTGATATTCCCTCCTCCCCAGCCCCCTGTGCGCCCAGGCCCATCTCCTGCTGTGACTGGGGGTCCTGACCCTGTGGACTTGTGGTCAGAAAGAGAGCTGTTTCTATGAGAGCAAGTTTAAGTCTTTGGAAAGACTTAATGGGAGTATTTGCTAAAAACTAAATTGCTGTCAAATTAGGTGTGCACAAAGCAATCGAGGGAAAAACACTGAAGGGATGGCCCAGTCACAGTTTCCAAGGGTCTATTGTTCACAGTATGTTGAGTGAAATGTGGACAGCTGAATTCTCAGCAGGACTCAGACTGGATTAGCCACACAAACCCTCCGACTGCTACAACAGTGAACGCTATGGAACAGCCTTGCACGATGACCCTTGAGTGATGGCACCTGCCCAGGAGGGAGCATGGGCAGGGCAGGGCCACAGGAAAGGATCGGCTCCACAGGGGTGAAGAGGGATGTCCACCAGGTAAACACATGCACACACAATGCACACGTGTGTGGAGAAACGAAGAGGCAACGGAGCAGTAGTGGTGGTTGCCTCTACAACTGTGCACATGTTTTAATTCTGATTTCTAAAAATACTGGGTTGCTATTAAAAACACATCTTTTCAAGAACACACCCCTTGCATAAGTGCAGACACACTATCTAAAAGCAGACGTCTTAGCTTACCTTGCTAAACCGCCATAATCAAGTCCTTCCTCTCCTCTAAATATTACATAGAGTCGCCTCCTCAGGTCATAGGGTTTTAATGCCATAATCTAAAAAGAAGCAGGGATATTTAAACACAAATATGTAGCACAAGTTTCTTCTGAAAACAATTCAATGTAAGTTTCATCTGTATTTTCAAAATCACACCCTTCCTTATGTCACCCAGCAATGCTCTGTGCTCTGCAGACAGAGCGGCTGGCTCAGAGTGCGGCTCAGCTTTCCCCTTGGGGTCCCCTCCCCCTTGCACTGATGGTGCTCTACCCGGGGTCAGCACCAGGAGAGGAACAGTCTGACCCAGGGCGCTTGAAGGCTGGAGACCATTCCTCCCTCACATCCCCCAAGTCCCACCCAGGTCTGGAGGAGGGGAGAAGCCACTGAAAGAGAAGCTGAACCCTGATCAGAACTGTGCCCACTCCACTTCCCAGGAGGAGAGCTCGGCTGGAGCAGGAGGGTGAGTAAGACGTGCACTCACCACGGTGAGTCTTCATCACCACCGCCAACTGCCTGCGTAACCCCTGTGGCCTACGATACAGTCCCCAGGGAATACGCTTGCCTTCTGGAGAGCAGTGAGCTCTGTCCCATGTCAGAACCTGAGCTGCAGCTGCACGCATGGTCAGGCCCAACACAGGCGGACACCCGAGCTGCAGCTGCACGTCACGCAGGCCATGACTGCCCCAGGCAAGCCCAGAGCAAGGCAGCCCTGAGCATGGAGGTACACTCCCCGAAATAAAGCTCTGACAGAGCTTGGACGAGGCCCTCTGCCACTCGTTTACCAGCTGTGGCAGCTGCAGGGAGAGCCCTGCCCCCCGCACAGTGGTCAGAGAGCTGGGACGAGGGCACCTGGCGCACAGGCCCCTGGGTCCTGGCGGGAGTGCTCTGCGGGGACAGGACAGGCGTACGTGAGGAGCTCTCCACCTCGTCACAGAAAGAGAGCTGGCAAGTCTCTGACCTCATCCTTACATATTCTGTGGGGGAGTCAGGCGAGGAGATGTTACCCTCGCTTACCCACCCACCACATGCTTGCTGTGCACCTGCTATGCGCCGGCCGCTCCAGGCACCGGCAAGGCCGCAGTGGCCGAGCAGCTGTGCTCCCACCCAGAGGCAGTCCTGTCCACCGGGAAGCCAGCACCTCAGGGCTGGGGGTCCCTGGGAGCATGGCATTTACCCTGCACCAGCCATGCAAACGGCTGCATAGCTTTACCTAGTCAATTTTAACTTGGTAGGATCACCAAGACTTCTGATGAGTCAGTGAGGTCTTAGCTAAGTGTCAAAATGCCCAAAATGCCCTTGTCCCAGAAGCCGTTGAGGCTTCACTCCACCACCTTGCCTCGCCTGTCAGGTGGAGGGTGCGTGGGGCGAGTGAAATGCTAGCGCCTGGCTCAGGACAATGGTCGCTGCCAGCTGCCTTCTGCATGGTGACAGTGACTACAGCCCACTGACCCTCACAAGGGTCAGGCCTGCTGGGGCTTCTGATGGAGCCTCACCTGCTGGAAGGAATCTTCGAACAGCGTCTGCCGGGACACGTTGATCTTTACGTGACTGGGGAGTGCATTGGACTAAAAACAAAAACAACACCGCGGCCTCAGGTAAGCTCGGAAGACGCCGTGTGTACAGACAGGGCTACATGCTACGATGCTACGGCGGGAGACCCGGTCAGCACCTCGTACCTGGCACAGGTATCGGAAGTGAGCAAGCTTCCACCGAAAGCTGCGCTCGTACGCGATCTGCGGGCCACCTTTAGTTCTAGAGACGAGAACACCAGGGTCAGCTCGCAGGCCAGGCGAGGAGGGACAGGACGTCACTGGCCGGGAGGGCATGCGGGGAGCCTGCTGGGCCGTCAGGGACTCGAGCAGCGAGGACCCCGCACACGGACCGAGGCTGCATTGGGACCGGGCTCTGCAGAGACGCTGTAAGTGACACACCCACATCCACTGCAACTGTTTCAAAGGAAATCTCTGGCAAACTTAATCCTGAGGGACAGAGGACCTGGACAGAGGGACATGGAGGCAATTCTGCATCTGAACCCAGAGCCGAGATGAAAAGAGACAAGTACAGCCAGGTGGGAGCTGGACGGGTGGCTCAGGGGCCAGTGAGGGCCGAGAGGGCAGCAGGCAGGGGCCGTGCCTGGCTCTCCTGTTCCTGAATGAGCCTGAGACCAGCAGAGAGCTTTTGCCGCCTGTCCGAGGGGGACACCTGGGACGGAGGGTGTTCTAGCGCAGCCGGGTCCAAGGGTGTTCACTCAGCCCGTGGGATTAGAAGCAGGCACGCCGGCTACTCCTGGGCAGGGAGAACGCCATGTGCTGAGCACACAGATGGGGCTGCTCTTGAGCTGACAGAGATGACGAGACTGTGTGCATGTCTCTAGAGGGGGCAGGGCTCCCTGCTGGGTGTGGGAAGGGTAGGAGGGAGCTGAGTGTCTCCTGCTGAGAAACCTCTGACTGGAGACATGAGGCACAGCCATGGAACAGGGGAACTGGCAGCCCATCAGAGGGCTCAGTCACAGGGACAGCTGCGTGTGGTGGCCTGAGGCGGGGTCTGAGAAGAGCAAGGGCAGGAGCTGCAGGTGCAATGGACTGAGGGCCGGGGAAGGACAGAGGACTCACGACCCTGAGGTGCCAGCCCACATACCCTGACGTGGCCCCGACGGCAGTACCCCTGGAGGAGCAGGCACTGCAGGAATGTCAGGAAGGGGCAACAGCAGAGATAACAGGCAGCCGCTGAGCATTGGCAGCAAACACAGAGAGGAAGGTGTGTGAGGCATCAGCACAGGTGCTTTTGAAAAGCAGGGCAGTGGGAGAGGCAGCGGGAGGAGGAGTGAGGGCAGTGGAGGTTGGAGTGCGGGGCCTTGGCCGTGAGGAGGCCAGGGAGAGGAGGCCAGAGCCAGCAAAGGAGTGGAGGCCAGGGTGGCACAGGTACCCGGGATGTCCAGTCCCAGCTGCTCCTGCCGGACACGTGCTGGGTCAAGTGCTCTGGGAGCCCTGAGACAGGACACGGCCTGCCTGCATGGGCAGCAGGGTGCCCTGAGCAAGTACAGGGGCAGGGGCGTCCAGAGCTGGTCTAGACCGAAAAGAGAAATAGCAATACAAAGACAACTTCCGGTACTTTTCCTTGAAAGAGCAGCAGTAAAAACAGATGTTTACTGAATGGAATTGTAAGGTAAAGAGTGTGGGTCTTGTTTTGTTTTTAATTCAGGAGAAGACTGAGCTGACGAGAACAACATGGAGGAGATGGAAAGCTGGTGCTGTGGCACAGGAGGGCACTGCCGGGCACCTGAGCAGGAGGAGGGGAGTGACCCCCCCCCCCCCTCAGCAAAGGAGCAGGGACAGGTCACTGGCAGGGTCGGGTGGAGGAGAAGACAATTCCTGTGATGGTAGGAATTTGCTAAAGGCCTTTCATGGCAGCTTCTGTTCTGAGCCCTCGCCCTCAGGAGGAGGAAGCAGTCCCTAGTGCAGGCCTGTCAGGTGCCTCATCTGCAGGACTCAGTCCTGCTGAGCACCACAGACACGACGGGGACCCACTGCCTGCTTCTGAAACCAGCCGGCCGGCCTGACTGCACGAGCCAGGGCTCCGGGCCCCTTCTTCACCGAAGAGGGAGGCCAGCAGCAAACCAAGCTGCTGCCTGCCCATGCGGAGCGACCTGTGGCTGCTGCGCGGGAGGAACGCCGCATGAGCACAGCTATGCTGGGGCGCTACTCAGCAGGTTTTCTTGTTCCAAAGGTAAAATTTTAGGCTAAGCTAGTGGCCAACCTACGTCCCGAGGAAACAGCATTCAGAGCCTGAGGCTGTCACTCACACAGACGACTTCCCGTTGCGTGGATCTTTGAACGTCGTGGTTCGGGTGTTATGGTCCACGAAGTACCGCACGCCTTCCCGCGTGTACCTGATCTCCCAGCCCTCCGGCAGGGGCTCCTCATTCTGTAAGCTGAAGGGCAGGACCATCAGGCGACCCCTCCTGCCACTGCAGACAGGGGTCAAGGGTCACCTGATTCTAGCTGCAGAGGGTGCAGATAAGGGGGGCCAGGCTGGGATACGACATACCCTTGAGTTCTCGGGTCTTCCCATTGCGTGGTTTTTGTGTTATGATTCACGAAGTAAACTCTGTCTGTTGAATCTACTCTTTTTTCTAAAAACAGAGTGAACGTAGCATTTAATAACCATTTCTATATACACCTTGCAGATATTTTTTACCGACAACACGTTAGCTTACCCCAGCCTGGAGGCAAAGGCCCGTACGGGTCGCTTTCTGCAGCTAACACTGAGGCCTGCCAGGAGAGAAATGAGACAGCAGGTCTCAACACAGAAGCGGAGAGGACCAGGCACGGGCAGAACCATGTTTCTAACCCTTTTCTAAAGCCGCCATGGAGTGTGAATGTGCTCAAGCAGGATTCTGCGCGCTGAAAGGCCGTGGCTTAGGGGTCGCTTGGCTAGGACTTTCCTCCAGGACTTGGCACTGTTGCCGCCCTCCCTCCCTCCCACTCTCCCACACCCCCCACCCGCTCCGTGGCCAGAGGCACCAGAGGAGATGGCGCACCAGAGGCATGATGTTAGGTGGGGCAGCAGGATTCATTAAAAACCAGAACGATTACCGGTTATCTTTAAAACAAGGTCCAGTAGACCCCAGTATCATCATTATGCAAATAAACTATCTGAATAATCAATCTTTCATACACTCATACATACATAATGCACTTATGCTTACCCTTCATTCCAGCCCAGAAATGCATTCTAGAGCAAACGTAAGTAAAAGTTCCACCATCAGTTTGAAAAGAAGGACAAACATGAAATGGTGACTAGAGAAGTCGTTCCCGCTCCAAGCAGGCACCACCACATGGACTCGGTGCCCCCCTCAGCAAGACGCTGCTCCGGAGGCAGAGCTGAGTGGCCACGAGCTCTCCTTCCGGGGCCTGAGCAGCAGGGCTGGTGGGATGGCCATGGGCCAAGGACGGGTGGGCAGAGGCCTGCCGAGGGCTCCCTTTCCAAGTAAAAGAGCGAGCGCTTGCTAGAAAGAGCCATCTCCTTCCACATCACGTTCCTCTTGGTCCTTCTGTCCTCCTTCCTTGACTGGGGAGTGAGGCCCAGGGCAGCAGTGGCACATGATGAAGGTGA
>PVJC01015659.1:12500-34746 GCA_004026665.1 Murina feae | reverse complement strand
AGGAAAACATGGAGACCAGCAAGAACATATCTGCAAACACTGCAAATGACAAAGCCACTCAGTGTGAAAGATGCTTTGCTTGATGCGAAAGCCAGACACTCTCTGCCTATGATTACATCAGCCTCCTGCTGTACTGATGTGAATGGCAGAAGCTACTCATAAAGTGGTCATAGGATCCTAATTGTCCTTAATGTAAAAATAATGCCCTATAATAGAAGTCCAAGCATTAAGTAGAGTACTGGAGGACCCCACTGAAAATAGACACAGACTCAGAAATCCATAGACTGAGTTTAAAAATATTCTGGAGAGAAGTATTATGAAGGTTAGAGTAAAAATGCAATTGCCTCTGGACATCATGCATTAAAAAGCATGAGCAATGCTTTAAAAAAATTATCTACACTAATAAAAGAGAAACATGCAAATTGGTGTCATTCTGCTATGCCCACCAGCCAATCAGGATGAGTATGCAAATTAACCCAATAAAGATGGTGGTTAATTTGCATATACAGGCACGGAGCAAAGACTGAAGATAGCGTAGAAGGAAGCCAAGCACTGCAGAAGGGAGTGAAGTGGCAGAGAAGGGAGGGAGCTGAGGCAGAAGAGACAGGAGTGGAGCTGAAGCAGTGGACATGGGAGGGAGCGAGGCAGCAGAGACAGGAGGGAGTACACCAGCTGAAGGAAGCCCTATTCTTGCAGGGATAGGTCCAAGGAAGCCCTATTCTTGCAGGAATCTTCCTGCAATGGGCCTCTAGTATATATATTAGAGGCCAAGTGCATGAAACTTTGTGCACTTGGGGAGTTCCCTCAGCTCAGCCTGTGCCCTCCTACAGTCTGGCACCACTCGCTCCTTACCACCCGCCTGCAGTGGAGGCCAGAGAGGCTCCCACCACCACCACTGTGCTTGTCAGCCATGAGCCTGGTTTCTGGCTGAGCGGCACTCACCCTGTGGGAAGCTCCAGCATTGAGTGTCTGCCTCCAGTGGTCAGTGTGCATCATAGCAACTAGTCATTCCGATTTTCGGTCTATTTGCATATGAGGGTTTTATTATATAGGACAGTGGTTCTCAACCTTCCTAATGCCATGACCCTTTAATACAGTTCCTCATGTTTGGTGACTCCCACCCACAAATTATTTTTGTTGCTACTTCATAACTGTAATGTTGCTACTGTTATGAATTGTAAATGTAAATATCTGATACGCAGGATGTATTTAGCCAACCCCTGTGAAAGGGTTGTTCGGTCCCCAAAGGGGTCGCGACCCATAGGTTGAGAATTGCTGATATAGGATATATATACTAGAGGCCTAGTGCACAGAACTCATGCAATAGTAGGGTCCCTAGGCCTGGCCAGTGATCAGGGCTGATAGGGGCCTTCCAGCCTTCTGCTTGGGCCTTCCTTTATTCCGCACCGCCCCCTGGTGGTCAGTGCACATCATAGTGAGCAATTGAACTCCCCATCTCCCGGTTGAACTCCTGTTAGGACACTTTGCATATAGCATATTTGAAATATATATATATATATATAATTTATTTCAGAGAGGAAGAGAGAAGGAAAGAGAAACATCATAACCTCCTGGTTCATAGGTTGACCCTCAACCAGTGAGCCACACCAGCCAGGCACACAATGCCTATTTTTTAGTGTTCTAATAATAGCAGCCAATAACTACTATTTTTTCCCTAAGGGTGATTTGGAAAGAAAAAACCTAAACTATTCTGGTCAATTAGAACTGGCTAGTCTGTCTTTTGTTCTTTTGAGCCAGACATTTGACAGGCTGGCGTGATTACACACTGTTTCCCTCTACCTTTATGCACTTATCTGCCAGATGCACCTCCTCCATGACCCTGAGCTGTGGGAAGAGGATTAAGGTGAGCTGGCAGCTGGTGACGGCAGACACTCTCCCTTATGAACTTAGGGTGAATGAATGGGTGAACTTGCCTGACAGTTGTTTAAAAACTGCATAGTAGACCTTAAAAACAGTCACAGCATTAAAATATGAACACATCCCTGGACTCTGTACCCTGCCCTCCTTATTGGGTTATACACATTACTCCAGATGCAGCGACACCATTAAGCAATGTTTTATGCTTTTGTTCTGTTGGTTTCTATGTCTTAAATACACTCCAGTATTACAAACTGGTTTAATAGCTGCTTCTTTCAGGGGAAGCCAGTGGGAGATAGAATATAGTCCATAGTTCCTTCAGAGGCAGTATTAAGTAATTCAGTGGTTCCACAATGTGTTTACTAAACTGTGTGACAATAATTGGCTTATCTCTATAAATACTATGTAAAACCCAAAGACACAAACTCCTTGCTTCCATGGCATTATGGCATAATGCATAAAAAGACAATCTACAAATGTTGCCCTTTCTTTGGCCAAATTCTCTCACTAAATCTGAAACAGTTTTATTCGAGAGGAAGGAAAACTGAGTGAGTCAGGGTCACTGAGAATAGTTAATCTGGATGAAGGTGAAATCCTGGGATGACGAATACCTATCAGACACGATGATCTTCTCAGCCTCTGCGCATGGCAGACATCACTAATGGATCCCTGCTACCTTCCTCACTGATTCGCTCTGTAACTCTGTTACAAAATGATTTTCAAGACAGGTTTTATCAACTGCTAGAAAAAGACATACAAGGCTTGCCCTTTTCTGCTATTCTTGATGTACTTCACTTGATCTTATTAGCCAAATGTTATCATTGACAACTACGAAGGTCAAATACTGCACCCCAGGTGACTCAGTTTGGGAGGTGCAAAGCTGACAACCGAATTTGAGTCGCCCAAGTCTCAATACAATGCTCTTGTCTATCCCAACATTCATTCTCAGTTCCCTGTCAAGGAAAACCACAAAAATAAAGCATCTCCTGCAGAAGGTGCATGTTTTGGAAAGGAGGGGCTGTTCTCTATCATGACTGTATATTGAAGTCAAGAGTATGGCGCCATACTCCTGTACTTTTTTTCTTTTTAAAATTCTGCTTCCTCTACCTGCTTTGTGCCTGGCACTGTAAGAGAAGAGGCCCCATCTTCATGCCTAGAATGAAATTCCTAGATCTATTCTTGAATTTCATGACTAATGAGATCTAATCCCTCGGTGTTAGCCTGAGGTGTGACAGTCAGGCATGGGGGCGGGGGGTACCTGCCTCTTCTATGACACAGGGTGCATCTTACATGCAGAAGTGTTCCCATTTTCCCTTAGATTTCCCACTTGAATTTTATATTCCAGATGAAATGAAATAAGCCCCATCTCCCACTGTATAATTGAAGAAAATAAAAGGAGTAGTTTTATATTGTGGTTGTGCTTTTCAAAACTTCTTCCAAAACACAGTCCCAACCCACCACAAATGCCTTAGCAGCTGCAGCTGGAAGACTCCTCAGAGACCTGAGGTGACTGCCTTCCAGAAACTAAGAAACCATTGTCAAAAGGACTGTTAAAACACAAGTCAACGGATTTCATCGGAAGCCACATTGTTACCTCCCATCATCAGTCTCAGTGACACCAAAAAATTAGAATCTTATAATCAGTTTCCCAACAACAGTGGTAATGAGATCACATGAGAACCTGAATAGTCATTCATGCTTTGGACTTTGGTATTCATTGGTTCTTCTACAATTCACTAGTGCAGTCATTGAGCAATCAGGTAAAGTCTTCTGCACCTGTTTACTAGCTGGGAACGTGGGTAATAACATTAACTCAGAGCATTATATAAAAAGATTAAGCATAAATTTACTAAACATCTACACTGACACATACAATGATGGGCAAAAGTGGGTTTACAGTTGCAATGCAAATAAATAATTCAATAATGAATAAATGTAACACAAGAATAAAGTCATGTACTCACAACTGTACACCTACTTTGAAAACCCCTATAGTGCATAATCATTGAAGACAAATATTGCTTGATTTAACTTTCTAAAAAATTTTGAAGAGATAGCGCTTCCCTTGACGGGAGTAAAAAGGAAACTGTGTCTCATGTGATTTTCAAAACTGGGAATTTGTTGTATCTATAAAGCATTTCATAACCCTGCATATAACACTTATAACACTTTCCTCTCTGGGATATTCATCTGTGTCTGGCATGACAACTCCTCAGAACTCATTTGCAAAGGTCAAAGTGGATAGAAGAGGAACAGAAGAATGTGTGCGGCAGTTAACGAGTAATGATAAGTTAAGGAGGAGGCGATGGACCAGTGTGTGTAGGAATGCTAATGAGCCCTTTGCCTGATCCTCTTCCCCATGTTAGCATCCATGCTCGGCCAGGAGTGTCTTCTCTTTTCACTGTTGGAATCAGAAATTGCTATTAAGGCTCGGATGGTGTGGCTCAGTGGTTGAGCACTGACCTATGAATAATTCAGTTCCCTGACAGGGTAGATGCCCATGTTTCACGCTCAATTCCCAGTGGGAGGTGTCCAGGAGCAGCAAATCAATAATTCTCTCTCATCATTGATGATTCTATCTCTCCTTTCCCTTACTCTCTGAAACCAATAATATATTGAAAACAAAAACAAAAAAACAAGATCACATCAACTAATACCATCATTTTAGAGGGGGTGGGAAGGATAGGGAGGATTTCAACATGAAAAAGAAAAAAGCAGTATTAAGCCATTTTTCAAATCTTTGCTGGCTCCTGAGAGGAATAGTCCCACATGGCAAGCCATTTTTGTAAGCAGGTTTTAGAGGGCTTGTAAGTTCATTATCATATAATTTATTATTTAAGAAAAAGGAGCAGGGCTACCTCTACTCTTTGGTTATTTTCCATCTATGTGTTTCAGTGCCATTCCCAGCTCTGAGTATTTAACTCTAATTTCTCACTCAGTGACAAAACTGCAGATTTGTTGGAACAATTCTGGCATTCAAAAACAAAACGGGCTCCTTACACTACTGCGAAGCAAGGTACCCAATGGCCCTGATGAATTTCCTATTTCCATATGCACCAGATTTTCACATTCTGAAATATTTCTTATGGGAACATGAGAAAACAGTTATAATTAAACTTAAGTAGGGAAACTATATTTAACTCACTCTCTGGGATATGTTCTGAAGTCCTCCATTAGCAGGCCACCTGGGGGCCCCAGAGTCAGAGAGGCACCTTGCCCATCCCCCATCAGTTAGCTTTTATACCATTGGTAAAGGGAACAAAGACAGACTTATCCTGGCAAAAGCAAAGAAAAAAAGGACCTTAATTTTGCCCATGTCCACATTCAACTTTCAAGCAACACATACATTTCCCAGCCAAGACAGAAGTAGATTTGCATTCATTTACAAAAATGCCATCTTACTCAGGAATTAAAGACAAGACTTTGCTAAAGAATCATCTGCTACTTGTACTTGTTTTGGGGAAGGAGGTAAAATAGTCATCACATTCTGAGAAAGAAAACAAAAGTTATCAATTGCCCTCCTTTTTTCTTCTTGATCCAGAAAAAGGAATTTTTATTAGTCAATTACACCAATGACATTATGTTTCTATTCTATTGCAACAGATTACCACTAGTTGAGAAGCATGGTTTGTTATATTGTAGTTATGGAAGTTAGAAATCCAAAATGATTCTCACTGAACTAAAATCAAGGAGGGATAAATTCCCTCTAGTGGCTCTGGAAGAATATCCATTTTCTTCCCTTCCCCCATCTTCAAAGCCAGAAGTATAGCATCTTCAAATCTGTCTCCGAATCTCACCTCCTCTTCTGCCTACCTCTTCTAATTAGAAGCACTGTAGTGATTGCATTGGGTCTATGTGAGCAAGTCTAGATCGTCTTCCTATCTCAAGGGGAGTTGCTTAGCAATCTTAAGTCCAACTGCACCCTTACCTCCATATCACATGCCATAACATATTCACACTCTGGGACACAAACATCTATTAGTGGTAATTATTCAACCTACCATTCCTATTGACCAAACATTACAAGATTTTAGTTTAGTTGTTTAAAACAAGTGTAGGCAAAGGTATGGCTAGCACTGAGCTAGAATGAAAGAGTGATGACATAGGGGAGGGAATGTGTTTACCTTCAGTGAACTTAAATCAAATTTAAATCCATTTAATCTATTGTATCATGTAGTTTCCATAAGTGAGGCTGAATGTTACTGGGAAGAAGAGACTTGGGCTTTTGCCTTATTTTCACCGAATGATACCCTTGCATAAACATATTTTTTGTTACTTCATTCACTTATATGAAAATGGAATAAAACATGTTTTGATTGTAGTGGTATGTCATGATCCAAAATAAGTTTTGCTTTCTCTAAGAATTCTGAAGATAGGTAGGGAAAGCAACATCCAAATATAAAACTGTACTTTAGCCGGAGATGGTTTACCTGAAAGGTAGGAAGCTTGACACCAGGTTAATTGTATTTCTAAAATCTCGATATGTTAACTGTTTAAGAGAACAATGACCATAAAAGTAAATTGAGTCTCTAATGTACAGGCTATTATTTAGAGGAAATGAATGAATTTGCCACATATTTTATTTTGAATAAGCTTTTAAAATAATTGGCTTATGGCTGTATCAACTGTCATGATAAAAAATGTGGCCAAGAGAATCAAAACAATAAACCAGACAAAGAAAGAGAGAGGAAACCACAAGCATCATGTTTACGGAAGCCAGACGCAAGCAATTATGTACTAAAAGTATGTTTATATACTGTGTATATTTTTATTAAATGCAAAAGAAGTCAGGATGGCAGTAGGGTTTAGAGGGTGCAGAAATGAAACACAAGCGTAAGGAGGGGAAAATCCTGGGGTGCGGATAATGTTTGTTCCTTGTGTACGTGAATGGTGCCGAGGCAGGTTAGTAAGAAACCAGAAAGATTCCCTGGCATGTGGAATGAGGGAGATAATGGAACAAACAACAGCCAGCTAATGAACGGTGAAGACCCTCTCTTCCCTAACTGAAGATGCCTATGAGCAGACGGTTTAAATCACCACACTCAGCAAGTCCCATAAGAAAAACCAGTGAGACCCAGACTAATCCAAGATGGAGGAAACATTGACCAGAGAAGACCCAAGGCTCATGATAGCATCCTTATAATGAAAACTGACGCCGCAAGTAGGAACGCCCCCTGTCTGTATCCCCTTTAAAGTATCTAGTGTAGAGTTCAGTCAATGACACCGCCTTCGGAGGACCTACGTTACGCCAGACATGTTCATAGATATGGGCACTTAAACATAAATACGTTGTCATCTTTGTAGTGGAAACAGTTTCTGTCCACCATGTGCCTGGAAATTGCACGGTGTGGGCCACACACTTCTGTCAAACCCGGCTGAGTGGCATGATCCTTCCCAGCAAAGAAAAATAAAATATCTCAATTTGGTCTTGAAAACCAGCCATAACTATTCTCAAATTAAACCTGCCCTCCACCTTCTGGTGGCCTGGCCAAGGATCTAGCAAATGCAGCACGATCCAAGATAACTCTAAGTCTTTGGAAACTCGCCAGTGGCTTACCAGAAAGAATACTTTGCTGAAATGGACAGTCCTTGGCTGGCATGGGCTGGGACCACTCTTCAGGTTTTGCTTTTCTGTCTGGTCCTTGGCTGAAAGAGAAGAGGGGAAGAGGCCTTATTAACACAGCCTTCAGACAGAGCACGTGCAGCTGGGCAGGCTGACATTCACATCTACGCTGCCGGCAAAAGCCAGGAGAGCCTGAGCCGTGGCTGTGGTTTTGCTTCTAGACCAGAATCTAGAAGGACAGAACTTGAGAAGATAGTTGCATGAGCAGGAAAGTTCAGCTGATCCCTTAGTAAACAAAGTCAAATCCCTCACTGGGTTGGCTCAGCACACACTTCTGTAGATGTGCGTTCAAAGGCTAGACCTGAATCGCCAGTGAAGTCACTTCTGAGCTCCAGAAGAGAGCACTGTGATGAGTTTGTATACTAATTCTGAAGAGAATTGGAGGCTAGGTTCACATTTTGGAGCAGCAGAGAAGTTGTGGCCACGGCCTATGCCAGGAGGCATAAGTGCGTTTCTGTCCAACGGACATTTTCTGATGCTGGATATTTGAACAGATCAGGTACACTGTTTCTAGGTTTCTTCATCTATAGAATTAGGATGAGGAGTATTTGCGCCCAGTTATATTATTGTGATGCTTAAGTGAAAACAACTAAATATCTCATATATGAGAGAACTTAAAATGCAAGTATATTTATTCTTATATTATTATCTATCTGCTCTCCTATCTACCTCTAAGTATATATCATTATATTAATAGTAAAAACTAAGATTTGCTGAGTGCATGCTATATTCCAGGCATACAGTATCTGATATTTATTCATTTCCTCACACTATTTCTACAAGTTAATTTTCTAATCTACTAGGTAACAAAATCTTTTATTTTATATGACCTTAAGAAAAGAAAAAAATTAGGTTCACGTACTTAGTGAAATGCTAGGATATTATTTGAATTCAGATAAAGTGACAATAGAGAATGTCATTCTAAGATGCTACTACAGCTTTGGCTGACATTTCAGTGACAACCTCATGAAAGGCACTGAGAACCACCTACCTAACCATGCTGAAAAGATGCCAGAGCTTCAGAAACTAAACGAAATAAGACATATTTGTTGGTTTAAGCTACTGAGTTTGGGAATAATTTAATACACAAGAATATGTAATGTACAATTCCAAACCCAAGTTTTGGCTTTGGATCATCTGTAAGAGAATCCAAGATTAATTTGTTGTCTGCTTTCCAATTTTTCTTTCTTACTTTCTTAGTTAATTTCATTCATTTATTCCTTCCTTTTATGTGGAAAAAATGGTCCTTTATTATGGTCATTATTCTGTAATACATGTAGGTCAAGTCACCATTCTGTGTACCTTAAAGTTATATAGTTCTGCATGTCAATTACCTCTCAATAAAACAATAAAAAGGGGGTATCAAACTCTTCAAAATACCAGAACTTTCTTTTTTCTTTTCTTGAACTATGTGGAATCTTAAAATAAGATGGAGCCTGAATATGCTATTGTAATAATTTGGTGGTTAGGACGTAAGTGCTGTTAACTTGTAAAAAAAAAAAAAAAAAAAAAAAAGAAGAAGAAGAAGAAGAAGACCTCATCTTCTATATATACAAAAGGCTAATATGCAAAGTATACCCTCAGGCGTTCGACTGGGAGACCGGGAGTTGGATCGCTCACTCACTATGATGTGCGCTGACCACCAGGGGGCGATGCAGAAAGAAGGAAGGCCCTAACCAGCACCTGGAAGGCCCTGATTGGTCCTGATTGCCAGCCAGGCCTAGGGAGCCTACCACACGTGAATTCCCTGCACTGGGCCTCTAGTTAAGAATAAAAGAGAAGCTGCTTTCTTGATCTTATGTGGTTTCCAGTTCAAGGAAGAGGACACAGCAAAAGATTGATGCTCATTTGCTCAAATTTACACAACTGTAGGGAAATAGGTTATTATAGGAGGCACCTATTACAGTAGGTCCTTGGGTTACATAGGAGATCTGTTCTTACAGCATGATGTAATGTGACTTCGCCGTAAGTCAGAACCCATCTACATAAGCACCTACATCATTCACAAAGAGCATATACCAGCAGTAATGAAGTGAAACAGTAAAAAAAAATTGAAAAGATAATAATTCCTGACCTTGACTTGTGGTGAATAAATAATAATAAAAAAATAAAGCACATATGTACATACGTCAAAATGACAGAACTTTTTTTTAATAAATAAATTGGAGATGACGACATAACCACAAAACAACATACGTCAAGTCTGACATAACCCGAAGACTGCCTGTTTATATAAATTGGTAATTCTTGCTAAAAAAAAATGTTTTGGTTACATTACACTTTTCTGTTCATCCTGTCTATGTGTAGAATACATTACAATCTACAGAGGAATACTATATTTTGAGTTTAACTTTGCTCTGTATAGTTTTAAGTTGATTTACTGATATACCATTTTACAGGGGCAATGAATAGATATGAAAAATGTACACTTACATGCATTTCTTCTCACTTTCTGCTTAAGCTATCTATCGCTTGTGATTTATTTTACAAGGGAGAACAATGAGATTAATCTGCAGTAAATGAACTCCTTTACAGACCACATTTCTCATCTCCATAGTGACAATTGATACCAATACATCCTATGGTTTTCTTATGTATTCCCACAAAAACACTGTCACTGAGCAAACCCATGTAGACCTTATTTTATAGTGCATTTGGGTTTGTATCTTGAAGAGCTTAGGTTCCATTCTGAGGCAGAGCTGTGTTAGTTCCCGCTGTGTGGCCATGGAAAAGGTGCATTACATTTCTGAACATTGGTTTCTCCCAAAAGACTGGCCTGTGAACTATCATCTTCCCCACTTCACAGCTATTGAAAGGAGTGAGATAATATCCTATGAAGTGCTAAGTACTCTGTTTAGTATCTAGAAGCAGAAAATACCTAATAGCTTTCCATTCCTAAAAACTGCAGTGGGAATTATTTGAGCTTACAACTTTTACTGCATTTGTTCATTTCTTTGAGAAAGAGGGAAAGGGAGAAGGATACAGAGATAGAAACATCAATGACAGAGAAACATCATCTATTGGTTGCCTCCTGCCCACCTCTCATAGCGGGTCAAGTTTGCAACCTGAGCATGTGCCCTGACCGAGGATAGAATAGGTGACCTCTTGGTTCCTGGGTTGATGCTTACTCAACCAGTGAGCCACACTGGCCAGACATGACTGCATTTATTAATTCTTTCATTCATTCTCAGTGACTCGTCGTTACCTGTGATACAATTAATCATCATCTGCCCTATGAGATGAGCTCACGGAGAGCATGGTCTTTTTCTTAATCACCTTTGGATCCAGAACATCTTCTATAGTACTCAGTTCCCAAGTGCAATGATAAATGATCTGACAGGTGTTTGGGAAGATTACCATGAGGACTCAAAAAGAGAACCTATTGATTCTGCCTGGGGGCTTGGCTTCAATGGGAGAAAGGGAAGAATACTGGAGAAGTCTTCCAAAAAATGATGACACTCAAGCTGAGTGTAAGGTAGACAGGGTTTGAGGTTCCACAAAACAATGATTCTCAAATATGAATTAGTGGTGTTTTGCTCTCAAGGTAATATATATTTTTAGGAATTGACAATGTGGCACAGTGGGAAAGAGGCTAAAGGTAATTTATTTGTATGGCCAAGGATGTATTTATGTGAAGAACAGTATAATAGGACCAGTAAAAAATTTTAATGTAGCCCAGCCTGTGTGGCTCAGTGGTTGAGCACTGACCTCTGAACCAGGTTTGGTTCCAGATCAGGACACAGGCCTGGATTGTGGGCTCAACCCCCAGTGTGGGGCCTGCAAGAGACAGCCAACCAATGATTCCTTCTCATCACTCATGTTTACATCTCTCTTTCCCTCTCCTTTTCTCTCTGAAATCAATAAAAATATAGTTAAAACATTTTAACTTACCTTATACATCTAGAATATAAGTAAATATAGATCTGTTAATTAATCTCATTGGTATAGAAGAGGCAAATTGAACAATATGAACATTCACCCTTGAAGAAAATTTCATGTTATTTTTGACCACCCAATTAAGTTGAAAACCAAAGTACGGGCCTAATTACCATATGACCTATGTCCTATAATTGGAAATATATACTGCAATGACTGTTCAACACATGAGGTGAGACTACCATTTGAAAATCCAACTAGTAAAGTCATTAATACATGAAAAATGATGCTAACCAAAGTGCTTGATGCCGCATTCATGTTAGTATCTGAATGTGAACATCTTCTCCAGTCATTCTGGTGAACACCAAATGCTTGACCTGTTTCAAATATGTATTCCCTGTAAGACCCTTGACCAACAGCTACTTCTTGAGTCAGTTTTGATGGCAGCAGTATTTCGTGTCAGGGAGATGAAGGTACTTGCTCAAGGCAACTGAGATTGGGATCTGATATCATATCCACCTGATTTCTCCCCAGAGAATGATGATGGCTGTAAGAAGACATGCACTTCTCATCTTACGCTTTTAATCTCTCTCCTGACTCCCCTCCCCGCTCTTTGCGCTAACACTTTCTGAGTCCTGCTTGTTAAGAAGAGGACAAAGCAAGGAGAAAATAAAAACTCACAGATAGGTGTTATGTCTCCCTCTTTACTCCGTTGATGTTGATGAGAAAAGACAACCAATTATTCCAGAGGCCCTTAGATTGCATGAAACACAAAATCCTGCCTACCCAGCCTGTCAGTCAACGGGGTTAACCCCTGAGTGTCTGGGTTATCTTTATGGTGACAGCCACAAATAAAAGCATTCTTCTCCATCAAACCCTGAGCACACAAGAAAATCTATATTTAGTTTTTAAAAAGATAAAAATATAAGGCCAAGAAGAGATGGAGCAATTGGACCATTAAGACATCACTGGAAAAATAAGTCTTTAAACCTGTGTAGATTATGAAGTTGTTGGAATACATACTCATAAGAAGTCATGAAACAGTATAGTTTTTCCAATTAGTGTGTTAAACATAATCCAAAAAAATAGTATTTCTCAAAGTTTGGTTCCAGGACAATCTATTTCAAAATCACTCAGAGTGCCCTATAAAAAAAAAAGGATTCTGGTGCTGCAACAAAATATCTACTTCAGAAGGACTAAAATATCTTGTGGGAGTATATATTTTTCAAGATTTTAGGATGATTATTAACCATACAAAAATAAAAGAACCACAGCCATAAGTAGCAAATCATAGCCAGCTTGGTGGGTGTGGTTCAGTGGTTGAGCATCTGCTTATAAACCAGGAGGTCATGGTTAAATTCCCAGTCAAGGATTCCCAGGAGGGGACGTGGAGGAGGCAACTGATACATGATTCTCTCTCTCCCTTCTACTCTGAAATCAATAAAAAATATATAAAATTTTTAAATCATATCTGAAAGTCAAAATTAGAACAAGGCTCTCTCACAAGGTAGGAACTTGGACAAATACTCTACTTTATCATCCACTAATATTGAGTTAAGCCTGAGTTTGAGAGAACATATAATTCTATGGTGGTTGTGAAAATATATTCCCTTTTGTACTTGCCCATAAAAACTGGACACCAAGTAGGAATTTGATGGTGTTGCAGGCCACAACTGGGGTCTGCAGTCTCATGGATGCTCCAGGAAAATGACACACAGAATATTTGATAAAATTTTAATAGCGGGAAGCTGAGGTCAGTGCCTTCTTTGCACACAGAGATGTAGAAGGTAGGAGAATCGAAGTGTTTGGCTCAATTCTAAAGGTCAAAACACACTTGCTCATTTAAGTGAGTTCAATTCAGAAATTCCCCCTCATCTTTAAGAGGAAGCTTTAAAAATTATACACACACACACACACACACACACACATACTTTTTAATTGATTTCAGAAGGGAAGAGAGAAGGAGAGAGAGATAGAAACATCAATGATGAGAGAGAATCATTGATTGGCTACCTCCTGCACCACCGCCCCCCCCCCCCCCCCCCCCCCCCCCCCCCCCCCCCCCCCCCCCCCCCCCCCCCCGGGGACCTAGCCTCCAACTCGGGCATGTGCCCTGACCAGGATTTGAGCCTTGACCTCCTGATTCATAGGTCTACACTCAACCACTGAGGCACACTGGCCAGGCCAGAGGAGCTTTTGTTAGGCATCATCATTTTACTCAGAAATCATACTTCCTCCTTCAGAATTTGGAAACAGCCAACAGTGCCCGTGAACATGCCTCCGATGTAGCTTTTATCCCCCTCCTATGATTAATTTTGCAGTGTTTTTTATGTTCCCTGACACAAAAGTCCTGGTGTCTGGAATACAATATTTGCTTTTTAATGTGTAAGAAAACCCCAAGCTCTCTTTTCAGCCCTCAAAACGGCCCAGCCCAGAATAATACATTCATTGTTTTACAAAGGAAAGAGTCCTTGATGGTGTCTGAGTTGAACAAGGCGCTGGAATAAAAATGAGCCTGCAAAGAAAACGGAATGAAAAATAGGTTTGTTTTGGGTGCCCAGAAGCGAAACCAATCACACATTCAGGCAAATGCACCTGAAACCTGGCAGCTGCTTCCCACCGAATCCTGCCACCAAAATCAGGTTGGAACTACGGGGAGGGAGACAAAGAAGGAGGACTGGAAATGAAGCTGCCAAGGGGAACAGGACTGATTTTGCGAAGGTCAATGCAATATAGGATTAGTCTGGACTAAGCCCATGCTCCAGTGTCATTTGCAATATATTTCAACACTTCAGAACAAGTATTCCTTAGCTACTTATGACACCAGCTCTGAGCCATGACTATGTAAATAGACAGTGGGCACTAAAGTTTGCAGGGCTTGCTATTCCTATAAAAACAAAGCCCAGTAGAATTTGCTTTTATGATACCCTTGTATTAGACCCAGAGCCAATGGCGATAAAGTGTTGTGCCCTATCTGTCAGCCTGCGTGGGTCTATAGGGATTATTTGTAACAGAATTTCAGTGTAGGAGCTAAGTTCCTCAGCCATAGTCTAGGATACTAATTCCTTCATTCTCGTCCCCTCTGTTGCACCTGTAGCATCACAGCATCACGGGAGGTTCCAGGGTAAGAATTCTCACTTTTTCATCTAAAACAATAAAACAACAGGGTTTGTGAATGATTAAGGGGTCCAACCTGCAGAGGCAGTACCAGGGGATTGCTTGGACCAGGGGTCCTCAAACTTTTTAAACAGGGGGCCAGTTCACTGTCCCTCAGACCGTTGGAGGGCTGGACTATAGTTAAAAAAAAAAAAACAAACTATGAACAAATTCTGTGCACACTGCACATGTCTTATTTTAAGCAGGACAGGCAGCGGCGGCAAAAACACCTGGCATGTGGCCCCCGGGCCGTAGTTTGAGGATGCCTGGCTTGGACACTGGGTGCACTGTTCACCCTTCAGAATCCAATTTATTCTCCCTACCCCAGTCTTCCCTTGAGTCACATCTTGTGAGAAGGGTTTTCAATCTTCTACTTCAGCATCTCTAGCTGTCATGCTTTCCCTGAAACTATGTATGTGTGTCCTGAGCGGAGGCACATGGCCAAGCCCAGCACATTGGATGATGCCTCTTATTTATTTACTTATTTTTTGCTGCCATAATTTTTAAAATTTATTTCTCAACTACAGTTTACATTTGATATGGTCCTGTACCAGTTGCCACAGTGTTAGAAAGTCATGTACTTTACAGAGTGATCCTCTTACTGCTTCAAGAGTGGACCTCCTACCTGGCCCCATGCGTAGTTATCACATCAGAGGATGTCTTTTTGAACCTTGAGTCTTGAGCAAGAGGCACAGGGGAGTTTGAGATTTGAAGGTCTTCCTCATTTCAGTGACTGCAGAGGAGTCATGGGACTGGCATGCCCTCCTCTCAGAGCTTTGATGAGGAAACCGATGCCAGGATGCTCAGGCCACTTCATTCCTAGCCTGTGTGATGGGCTTGTTCCATCAGGCCTGTTTTGTTTCTTCACTGATTCCTAATCTCGAAGCTCATATTTGTTCCGAATCATGGTTCTCATACTTGCCCCTATTCTGATATGGTGTACCATGACTCTACTTTCTCTAGATAAGTTGAGTATCTTCCCAACGCTAACCCCCCTGCTTCCATTGATTGGAATCTACTTCCGCTGGGATTCCATTTGGCATCAAACAAGAAAACAAAAGCCTACTGCAATGATTTAAGTGAGTGCTGGATTTATTTATTGCATAACTGTAGAGTACAAAATCTAGATCTTGTAAGGTAAGTCACTGCCAACGATGGTTAAATGCTTTCTGTTTTGTTCGGAGCATCCTAAGCATGTATCTTTTCCCCCAGTGCTTACTAATTGACGAATATGCCTCCATTCATTTTAAAGGTGGGAGAGAAAAACATGGATCCTACTTATTTTGGAGGAAGACTGTATTTTAACCAGGGGACATTGCTGTCTTGGAAAACAATAAAGATTTAAGAAAGTTAGAAGAAGATGATAATCAGTATGTCCCTATAGATTCTGACTGGTAGTTCTGCCCCATCCCAGTTTACTTACTTATGGAATGCCAGTTTGGGAAACAATTCTTTAAAGCCTGGCGCAGATCTGACACCCTAACATAACCCTCATAAACACACACATGTGCGCACACACACACACTCAACTTCCTTCCAGGGCCTCTTCTGATTTTCATTTTTGCATTGACTAGTCAATGGGCACAAACCATGGCCCAGCCATTGTGCTGACTAGAGGTGGAATAGCCCCCAGCTTGTGCCTCATGCAGACTACTCAGGCTGCCATAACAAAATGCCATATTCTGGGGCTCATAAACACCAGACATTTACTTTTGCTTCTCTTGAGACTGGTCAGTACAAGACCAGGGTCCCAGAAAATCTAGTGTCCGCTAAAGGCCCATTTTTGGTTAACAGATAGCCATATTCTCCCTGTATCTTAATGTGGTAGAAGGTAAAAGGGAGCTCCTGAGGTCTCTTTTATGAGGCACTAACCCCATTCATGAGGGATCCACCCTCATGACCCAGTCATCTCCCAAAGCTCCTACTTCCAAGTACTATCCCACTGGAGACTAGGATTCAACATAAGAATTGGGAGAGGGGGAGCGGGACAAACATTCAATCTATACTAGGTAGCCACTGTACAGATGCCAAATATTCTATGTGGTGCAGGCAGCTTCCTGCAATGGTAAGCACTTTGAGGGCTTCAGGAGTTCACTAATGTGAGTGTGAACTCAAGGCTGAGCTGAGTGAAATGGGGTAAATTAGTGAACCTCTTTGATGCGCCATTTCTGTACCTGTGGAATGGGACAAATAGTTCCCACATTCAGGGCTGTTGTGGGTTGTCAATGTGAGTGGCAAGTGAAGTACATAGCCCCTGCTCAACACAGACTGAGTCTGAAGGACATCCTGTTTAGACAAAAGTGGGAAACTCTCTCAGAGGTCATAGCACGAGTCACACAGGCGAGAACTTTCATCCAGTCAAGTCAGTTTCATCTGGCTAAATTCTACTAATGTACAAAGATTTAAATCTTCCATCATACTCCACAGAAACATTTCATGGCTTCCTGTGGAGTCATTTATGTCTGCACTTAAAAATAACTCTTTGTGTTTCTGTCTCCAGAACAAGGCTTGGAGCCTTGGGCAGGCTCATTATTTACCCACAGAATTTAACATAATGTCTGCTATGTGGTGGCTATTCCATGAATGTCTGCTTGACTAAACATAAATATCCTATTCACAAATAATCTGCTAACAATAATACATGAAGCCTCACTATATTCATGCATAAACAAAGTGGAAGAAGAAATTTCCACAGTCTTGTTGTGAGGATTAAATAAAAATAAAATAAAACCAGGATGTAAAATTTAAAACATGCCTCCTGGAACTCAGCTTTAATTTTTTCATAGCTTTAATTTTTAAGCCAATACACCCAGTTGATTACACTTATAAATGTATGCTATGCATTCAGCCATATCTCTTAAATCTTCAAGCCTATTAGGTACACAATCAACTCACTGGTCAATATACAGATTTCTAAGATAATCAGCATGCATGGCATAGATAATTCTAGAGATCTCAGTGAGGATTGCAAATACTTAACACATGTCTTCCACATAAACCTGTAAAACCACACAGCGAAGAACCTGGTCTTTGCTAGACTCATTCATTCTTGCAGAAGTTCACAAAAGTTAAAATCAATAGTTATCGGAAGGTGAACTCTGGCAACACTAGTTCTATTTTAAGAAATTTCGATATTTAAACCATAACAAATCAACATACATATGGACAAATTACCCCATTTCGTGTCTCCACTAAAATTTCAGTGGAAGGAGATTCCTAAGATTTATTGGTTCCAATGATCTCCTTCCAAATACAATTAAAGTTTATTTACTCCATTCCTTTTCTCTTTCAACTTTTTGAAAATTTTGTCTCTTTGACTCATATAATCACAAAATCCAGTAGCTCATGCAATTTATGAAGGCAAATTCTAATTAATATTTTCTGCTGTAAAATATTTATCTCCTTTAACCAATAATTGCAAGAAGTGATCTGAAGACAAATATCAGAGATGCATACACTGATTTATATTTTAGAAATGTTCTCTGTAAATGCACTTTGGTTATTTGGTTGTATCCATTTCATTCACTACACACCCAGCACACACACTCACTATTTAAAGAATTGTTAAATAATTTATGGTGAGATCACAAGGTGAATCTGTGCAAGCATTTAATTTTATCTGTGGTTTTTCTTTTCTTGTTATTTTGGTTTTTGTTAAATCTCACCCAAGGATCTTTTCCCATTGATTTTTAGAGAAAGTGAAAGGGAAGGGGAGAAGACAGAGAGAAACATTGATGTGAGAGAGACACATTGATTGGTTGCCTCCTGCATGGGCTCCGACCAGGGCTGCTGGGGATCAAGCCTGCAACTGAGGTACATGCCTGTGACCAGAATCAAACTTAGGACCCTTCATTCTGTGGGCGGACACTCCAACCGCTGAGCCAAACTACGTAGGGCTTGTGTTATTATTTTAACAACTTGGGAAGACCTCTATGACATATTAAAGTAAAAAAAAAAAAGCAAGATATAAATTTTACATAGTTTCAGTTATACCATATATACCACTGATTATACAGGAAAAATACTAAAAGAACATAAACTATAATGTTCACTGTGATGTTAATTTTATAATCGATGTGATTATGATTGATATTAATTTTATACACCTTTTTGTATTTTCTACAATGAGCATGTATTATTTTTATAAGAAAAATAAATATTTCAAATGCCACCGACAGGTTAGGTCCATATAGAATTATTGAAATAAACTTGCTTTTTCCCAGAAAGGTCTTTTAAAGAATAGAGAGTTCAAAAAGTAGAAAGAAGTTTCTCTCTTAAAGACTGAGGAACATTGAGGTGATGGAAGCTTAAACTACCTCTAAATTGAAGACGACTTGACAAAATTACCATGATGATTTTTCCCATACTAGATTTCCAAACACATCTGTGATCTCTTAGCCTTGCTAGGACCATGTACATATATACAGCGGAAGACAGCTCAGCTATAAGAAAAGATGAAACACTGCCATATGTAACCACATGATGAATCTTGAGAATATCATGCTAAGCAAAATAAGTCAGACACAAAACATCAAGAACCATATGATTTCATTCATATATGAGATAGAAAGCAGAAAGCAGCAAACAAAATGAACAAACAACAAAAAACTTACAAACACAGACAATATATAGTGGTTACCAGAGGACAAGGGGGTGGGAGGACAGGATAAAAGGGTCAAGCATATGGTAATGGACAGACTTGACGTTGGGTGCTGGAACACAACACAATACACAGGTGATGCATTTATGGAATTGTATGCTTGAAACATACATAATGTTATCAGCCACTGCCACCCCCAATAAATTTAATAAAAATGTTTACAAAGATAAATAATATGTTGCCCTGGTTGTTTTGGCCATATTCTAGATGATTAACTGGACTGTGTCGATTTTTCACTTCCCAGTGCCAGAGATTGTGTCTGTTTGGGGAAATCAATTGCTATTTTTATATCGATGCTGAAGCAGAGCCGACCCTGCAGGAATCTTTAATTGCTCTTGAGTTTTTTACAACCGTTCCTCTCATACAAGGTCTGGATTTCATTTTCATGTGCGAGTTCTGTTGTGCGGTCTCGGGTGGCCTTTTGCCATGGCCATTACTTACTGCTCTTAGTTCTGATTTTGTTCCTTCTGGACTTGATTTCTTGCTGCTCCAACACCTGCTCCAGCCTGATAAACTGACAGCACCGATTGTAAATCTTTTCCGGGGGATGGAAAAGAGCACGTGCCGATGGGTTGAAATACTTTGGCAAACATCAGGAGCCCTGCCCCTTTGGCTTGGGAAGCCTATTCTTTAGAAATAGACATGCTGCTCCTTTGTCTGGTGAACCTTGCCCCAATGACCTCCCTCCTTTCCGCTGTCTGGCATTTACCCCACCGACAAGCTCCATTCAGGTGACATCTCCTCAAGGCAGCCACCTGACCCCCTCGCCCCATTCATTCCCAGACCTGTCTGAATGTAGGCTACCCCGTCTCTTACAGCGGCCTGTGCTCCAACCATCAGAGCACGACCGCAGCTCTAATCACTGGCAGTCATTTGACTGTCTCATGCTGTTTCTTGTGATTAACAACCGTTTTCTCTTCGTCTCCACTGCATGCATGGCAAATACTCAATTGAGGATTTATTGAGTCAATGGTCAATGGAGAAGTGACATGGGCCAAAGACAAAGGCAACGGATTCCAGGAGGTTTACTCTCAGGAAAAGTCCAGGACCCCGGCAGAATGAAGCCAGCTCTGATTCTGAATCCTCACAAAGCAGGGAGGCAAACGACACGTCTAAGAGTGTGCCTGGGAGCTCTGTGCACGTCCTGTGCACAGCGACACCCTTCTCAGCAGAGGCATCGGCGTCGGACCCTGACATGAACCATGAATATTCTGATTCTAAAATTCCGGCCTTTAGTAACCAGATGTCCTGAGTAGATTTTACTCAATTTCTGTTTTTGATTTCCTTCTCCTTGGAGAGTTCCGGTGCTGAATTATCATGGCTATTTCTAGCTGGGGGTGTGTAAGATCTATAATTTAGTTCGAGATGGAGGACAGCATTTGGTAAAGGGAATAAGTACTTGATTCCAGGCTTTATAAATCATGGTTACCTGTTTCCTGGCACCCTTTTTTCCACCTCTACCCATGATCAAGACAATATATAAATGATGATCACGATATTTCACCCCTTTTTGTTATTAATCTCCATTTTTTCCCCTGAAAACTGACCGTCTTTGTCTTCAATAATGGGCATATGGCAGACCCATATTTGAACCTGTTATCCACAGGCGACAGCCCCAGGATGACTACAACTGGGACTCTATTTCCTTGGTCGTCTTGGAGATGAGATTTTCTTTTGGTATATGCACCATTTCAAAAAGAAATACGTTTGCTTATTTAAAAAATATTTTTATTCATTTCAGAGAAGAAGGGAGAGGGAGAGATAGAAACATCGATGATGAGAGAAAATCATTGATTGGCTGACTCCTGCACGCCCCCTAGTGGGCATCCGGCCTGAAATCTAGGCATGTGCGCTGACTGGGAATCAAACCGTGACCTCCGGATTTATAGGTTAACACTCAACCAGTGAGGCACACTGGCTGGATGTGTTTTGTTTTTATAATAAAATTAATACAGGCTTATTAAATACAATTGGCAATATGGACAGAGCTAGAAATAAGTAAAACATACCAACTGTTAGCCCCACCATGCAAATGCAATAACTATTAATATTTTACAGTTATTTATTCCATTTCTTTGTTCTGTGCAGCTTTATATTCTTGAGATTATGTCATACATTTAAAAAATGAATATATGTTACTTAACTTTTCCTTACTCTTCAGGTTCACAGCTGCTTGCTAACTGCATCACCTTATTAATTTTCCTTTTTAATTAAAATTTTTAATCTTGACATAATTATAGGTATCCTCCTTTTCCACACCCTTTGCCAAACTCTATCCCTTGGACTTCATCAAACCACTGTCCGTGTCCATGAGGTATGCACATAGGTTCTTTAGCTAATCCCTTCACCTTCTCTATTCATTTTCTTAAGTTGTGTAACCAGTCTGTGGTCTGCTTCTGCATCTGTAAGGTAGAGATCATAATCAGGGCTACCCCACAGATTCTAAATAGCCCATGAGACAATATAAGTGGAAAACTTATAATAAACACTTAATAAAAATTATGAGCATAGCCATAATAATAGAAAATATTCCACTATTTTAATGTGTCAAGTGCTTCAGATACATTTTCTCCTCAGCAGATGGAAGACAGTACAACATTATGGGAAGATTGCTGACTTCCAGAAAAGTGAAATCTGGCTTTGGTATTGCTACTTAGAGCTGTCTAACTTAGATGAATGCACAAATTTTGACATTATACCTCAACCACTTTTTAATAGTAGTATAAAAAAGATGAGTGCTAATGACTTTTCTTGCTCTATGCCCAGACAAATATGTCAACTCCAAATCATGAGCCTTGCTATAAATTACACCCTAAAGGGGACAGAGAGAAGAGAGAAGAGATAATGAGGCTTCAGTGGGGTATGAACCGAGGCTGGGTGGAAAGACACAAATCCATTTTGGAAATCCTTTATTAATGCCTCCTACTGGGTTAGGGGTTTGTCACCTTCCTTTGACTCATTATTTAACACCAAATATTTATTTTAAATGTTTGTTTACCTTCCCCAAGCTCTCCCACTTTAGACTGGCATATTGGTATTTTTTATTATAATAG
>PVJC01015659.1:0-10000 GCA_004026665.1 Murina feae | reverse complement strand
ATAATTATATATATTATTTATTTCAAAGTGTAAGGGAAAGAGAGAGTGGGGGGGAGAGAGAAACATCAATGATGAGAGAGAATAATTGATTGGCTGTCTCCTGCATGCCCCAAACTAGGGATCGAGCCCACAAACTGGGCATGTGCCCTGACCAGGAATCTAACTGTGACCTCCTGGTTCACAGGTGGATGCTTAAACACTGAGCCACGCTGGCCAGGCTGGGAATGTATTTTAAAGGCCTGACCTGTACCGGTAACATGGGGTGGGTCGTTGGTTCACTGTGATACTACTACCCTGTGGGGACAGGTGAGTGAGTCTGCAAGACACTGTTGAATAGAACTATAGGTCTTCTGTTGTTGTCACTATTATCTGCTACTTTTCCATCGCATGCTGGCAATAAATTTTAAAAATTGAATCTTTGTTCATTTAAATGTACCTCGCATGATTACTTATCCCATAAGGAGAGAAAGATTATGTTAAAAAGTTGGAAAAGACAAAAAAAACAAATTCAGAAAGTCATATGAATAATATAACTACATCTGTGTTTTATCAATAAAACTTGATGAGGCAGAAATTGTATTTTCTCCCGGAGGCTCTGGAGCTCGTGTACTCGTAATGCTATGATTGCGTTCCTGGTGTCAGGAGCGAGGTTAAAACCAGATCTACTATGCTATTCCCAGCATCCAGAGACCTAATGAGCTGGCAGGGGGTTATCTCTTCTGAGCTGGAAGGATTGAATTTGGGGAAATGAGAAGAGTGTGGGCAGTTCATCTAATCAGACACCCTGAACACTTGAAAAGAATAAACATTACCTATGTAAGCATACTTTTTGTTTTCTCCTAGAGAAGTTTAGTCTGCTCTGTTAGATTGACAATGCATTCTTAGCCTGATTGACAGATACACATCTCAAACTGTGGTTCAAGGGTAATCTACATGAGAATCGCTTAAAAAGTTAATTAAAAATGCAGACTCCCTGACCAATGATCTTTGGGAAAGGACCTAGTTACTTGTAATTTTAACTAGCTTCCCCTGGGATTCCGCTATAAGCTAAAGAATGGGTAATACTCCACTACACCAGTGTTTCTCAAACTTTACCATGCACTAGAGTTACCTGTAGACCTTGTTAAAACACAGATCACTGCCCCGGTCAGTTTTGTTCAGTGGTTAGAGTGTAGGCCCATGCACCGAAGGATCCGATTCCCAGTAAAGGGCATGTACCTTGGTTGCAGGCTCGATCTCCAGTCCAGTAGGGGCATGTGCGGGAAGCAACCAATCCATCTCTCTCTCTCTCTCTCTCTCTCTCTCTCTCTCTCTCTCTCTCTCTCTCTCTTCCCCGCTCCCCTCCCCCCTTACCTTCTACTCTATATAAAAGCAATGGAAAAATATCCTCCAGTAAGGATGGAAAGCCAACAACCAAACAAAAACCATAGATTACTTGTCCTACCTCAATGTTCTGACTTGTCATATACGGGGTGCAATTGGGAAACTAACATTTCTAACAAATTCTCAGGTAAGACTGATGTTACTTCCATCATTCCACAGAATGCTTTCCAAACAGAAGCGTGTGTAAGAATTCATCTGCAGACTTTGGTGGCACGAAGATTCTAAGGCTCTGACCTCCAGACATTTTGATTCAGTGCATCTGGAGTGGGCCTGGTACTTTCCATTTCTAACAAGTTCCCAGATGATGACAGATGCTCCTGGGTGGAGGACCACACATCTTGAACTCTGTTGAGCCCTTAGACCATAGAATTGCATCAGTTATATTTCCCCTGGTTTCTTTGTCCATTTCAATTCACCAAATAACATGAAAAAAATAATAATAAGAGAGCCCCCTAGCAGGTTTGGCTCATTGGATAGGGTCTATGGACTGAAGGGTCCTGGGTTTGATTCCAGTCAGGGGAATGTACCTAGATTGTAGGCTCGATCCCTGGCATTGGTCAAGTAGTGTGCGTGAGGCAACCAATCAATGTCTCTCTCTCACATCAATGTTTCTCTCTCTGTCTCTCCAACTCCCTTCTACTCCCTCTAAAAAATCAATGGATGGAAAAATATCCTTAGCCCCAGGCCTTCACCCTCCCCCCTTGACTTCCTGGGGCAGGGGGCAGGCTGGAGTGGGTCAATGGGGGAAGGAAGGAGACACATGGAATACTTTCAACAATAAAGAATTATTTTAAAAAAGAAGAAAAATACCTTGAGTGAAGATTAACAAAGCAAAACAAAAAATAGTAAGAGAAAAAATGTGTTGTTTTGATTCTATGGGCAGTTATCCACACATTCTGGTTTAGCCAGCAGAGGCTGACTACCTAGACTGCCCACTTCAAAAGCCCTCTCCTCATACAACCAGAGAAACCTAATCTCCTTCAAATACTCTTTCCTCGGCAACTAGTGATGCCAGAGCCTTGTTCTGACTCTGTGATTGGGCATTCAATTAGTTGGGACTGGGAAAAAGATGTCAATACCTATCAGTTCAGCGGTCAAGACAGATTGGGTGTGGTGTGGGAGACCCACCAGCAGGATGTGTGGTATGAGCTGGGGACTTTAAAACAAAATAAAAGGAGTAGAAATATGTCCAAATGATGACCGCTGCTAGTAAGAGATAAATATCTGATTTTTAAAATTGTATAATTCAAGGTAAATGCACCGAGCAATCTTTCTTTTTGTTGGATGACCATTCCTCTTGCATTTAAAATAACAGCCAATAGCAAACCACTACAAAATGATATGCATCTTGAGGGGGAAACATTTACCAATTAGGTAGTTTACAAAACTAATCAAGGAAAAACAATCTAATTCCACCCCAACCCCCCAATATGTTTTGCCCAATTGTGAAAGCTGGTGAAGGGTGCAAAATGGCAAGCAAACAGCAGAGTACATGATGCATAGATTGTTTCTGGAAGTTTCGCAAATAAAAGAAGCCATCATGTTAAGAAAACAATGTCACTGCAGATGACGTATTATCTATTTGGAAAAGCAGTTTGCAAGCTGACCTAATTTTTTTTCACATGTTTTAGGAGATCTGCCATGAGCCAAAATAAAGTTTCAGTTCTTTAGTGATGAGACTTCTCAAAACTAAGCAAAATATGATCTGGTCACTTAATAAATAATATTCATTTTATCTTTTTCTTGAATTTTTCAACTTAAAGAGAATGTCCTCCATACCATCCCCCAACCACACACACACACACACACACACACACACACACACATGTGTACACACAGTAAGCATGAAAATGTTGATTTGGTTTCATAATGTTCATAATGGACATCAATGAGGGAAATATATACAGGGTGTCCCCAAAAAATGTATACACACTTAACAGCTGATAGCTCAATCGATGTTTGATTTTTTCCAAATCTAACCCATTTAGATTAATAATTATTTAAAATGGTTATACATTTTGGGGCAATGTATACACACACACACACACACACACATATTTACATATAAATGTATGTATATATGTGCAAATGAACGTGAATGAAACATTTTACAACAGATTAACCTGGTTTCTGTCATAAACAAACAAGGTAGAAAATTATTTATGTGAGATATAATTCAAAATCTCATTAACTGTCAGAACAATACATAAGAAGTTTACTTTATAAGTGAAAATACTGTAGAGGGGCCAACCTAATAAGTGGCTCATCTCCTGGCTTTCAGAGATTATGACTGAGTCTTTAGGTATGGTATCTAATTTCCCTTCCAGGAGGATAATCTATGAAGCAGATGTTTTGCTCTCTCGGTTGGAAAAGTGCCCACTTCCACAATTCTTGGGGCAATTGAAGAGACTATGGCCTGAAAAGTGATTAGTACTATACCTGGAATGTAAAAGGTACTCAATATGTGCTTGTTATTATTATTGTTAAGATTCTGCTGTGACGCCTTATTTTTAAAAGATATTTTTATTGATTTCAGAGAAGGGAAAAGGAGAGAGAGAGAGAGAAACATCAATAATAAGAGAGAATCATTATTCTGGTGCATCCTGCATACCCCCTACTGGGGATCAAGCCTACAACCCAGGCATGTGCCCGGACCAGGAATCAAATTGTGATCTCCTGGTTCATAGGTTGACACTCAACCACTGAGACACATTGTCTGGGCTGATTCCTTATCTTTAAACTAGATAGATATATGATAGATAGATAGATAGATAGATAGATAGATAGATAGATAGATAGATAGATAGATAATGGATAGAGTATATGTGTATGTATACATATATACATACATATATACACACACAATAGGCATATATAACTTGTGTATGTATATTCAGAGGTACTATTTACTCTATATAGTAAACACATTTCTATTTCTTCGCCTTTAATATGAGCAATTCAATTCAGTATAAAGTCTGGTGATGAAAGAATTTAGAGTGCAGACAGACATAGGAAAGGCATTTCTGAAATGATACAGTATGAACTGTATTTATATTAGTAATGATTATTCTTCTCTAAACTGATGTCACAGGACATATAAATTTGTATTTCTTAGGTCAATGTGGTAAGTTTAAAAATCTGCTTTGCAAACTTCTAGGCACATAATAGTGTGCCATCAAATATATCTACAGGGTTATAACGCATATGTTAAAACAAACATTATTGATGTCTTTGATGATCTAAATTCAGTTAACGTGCAGATCCTTAAACTAGACTCTAGGATATTTCTATTTTATTGCCAATTTTATATGTCAACATGAAAAGGTGCTGGTTTTTAGGGACTGTTCTATTTATGGAATTTTTTCCTGAAATGTATCATGAAACTTCCAAGGCCTGAATAAACTTTTTTTAAAAAGCAATCATGAAACCTGGTGACCAAGGTGCTTTCAAATGCCAATAGTAAGAGATAAAATTTTAGATTATGATAACATTGATCAGTTGTTTTGAGATAATGTTCTGTTGCATCAATAGCAATAAAAGGCGGCTGAAGAATGATCAGATATTCCATGGCAGGAGGCTGCCTTGGGAAATATGTACATGGATCCATTTTTAATTTGGGAGATTCTGTAGTCCATTTTCATTTCAGTGTATAAGACATTGATAGTGGTTTGCAGGAAAATGCTGTTAGGATTACTAATTTATACAACATTCTGCAGTAAATGAATTGATCTTTCCACTTGATTTGTGATGATGGCATTTGTCATGTTTCCTTAGGATTGCATTCCAAATTCTGAGACACATTTAGCATGAGGATTGACAGGAAAAATAATGAAAGGTTGTTTCCAGTGGACTGCTTGATGGATGCTATCATCATTTCTTTAATTTGTTTAAAGGTTTTATTTAGGTATCCTTAAAAAAAAATCTCACTTTCCAACTGGGGAAAAATATTAGTAACTGAGGTATTAAGTAGTCCTTTATGTGATAGAATCCTAGTAGTACTCTTGCTTTACATTTTTCCCAATACTAATCTTCTATAAGATATAATGTAGTTTATTCATTTCAAGAAGGTACTTTTTTCGTAACTATTCACATGGCCTAAAAAATAATAAAAATAAAAATGGTGGAATTCAGGCATGGATAGCCTGAGGGTTTAGAATGAAGGAGAAATTAGAGTCAAATGCCTTTGAAAAAATATTTAACAAATTTAAAGGAAAAGTCAACACTTTCACTCTGCTACAGAAGTGACACCTCAAAGCTGAGCATGAGCTCACTGAACCAACAGAAGCCTCTTTGCCTCCACAGTGAGATTATTACTGAAGGTGGGAACCTTAGGTTTAAAACTGTGTCAGCTCCTGGTTTCCTGCTCTTGTATAAGTGACTTAATCTATGTTTTATATTAATGATCATTAAAATAAAGGTCTGAATTGTCCTGGAATATGTTTGTTAGGGTGATTATCCATGATGATCATATGATGATGACATCAGAGGCCACAATGAATCTTTGTCTTGTAAAGTAGAATATAATACTAGTCAGAAAGAGAAAATAGTAACCAATGTATATCATCCTTCTATGTCTTGTATCTTTTGGCAAATATACCTTTTTATTTATTTTTTAGACCCTAAATATCGCTCTGGATCCTTCTTAATCCCTAAACTATCTAGTTGCTCAGGTGACTATTTCCTAGTGCACGGGACAGGAAGCAGTGTGCTAATGAATTACACAACTATTTCTTGGAGGTGTGGGAAGAGGGCTTGCTTTATAGCCCTTGCCAATTTCTATGGTGTAAATACTACCAGCAAGACCAGCTGTGAGCTACCCTTGGTTTAACAACCACTTCAAAGAATACTTGTAATTTTAACAATTAACTTTTAGGAGCCAGTATGAGGAGCTGACTTTACACACTGTTACTGCGTCTTCAGCCTTCATCCGTGCTGGAACCCTTTCAGGAACCCTTTCTACGTGTGTAACAGTGTCTGTGTGAAGGCTCTTTCTGGGGATTGGCCTTTGCTCCCTGACAAACCTGTTTGCTTTTCTTCACTATTGTTTTTTTAAATAATAACACAGGTAAGAGATTAGTTACCTTAAAAAATACCATGAAACTAAAAAAATTAATAAAAACACTTACCTATTCTGTTTTATTTACTGCCCTTTAGTTATGTGACTTTGGGGATGCCACAGTGAGTCAAAACAAAAGCCCTTGACTTCACGGAGTTTATCATTTATTAGGGGGGGAAAAGCCTACTAAAAACATACAGATAAAATATAAACATTCAGCTACATATGTGCTTTGGAAGAGATCTACATGGTTGAATAGGTCAACAAGAACAGATACAGTTGCCCAGGAGATGAAGTTTGAGCTGAAATTTGAAGAAAGCATAGAAAATAATGAGAGAGAGAGAGAGAGAGAGAGAGAGAGAGAGAGAGAGAGAGAGAGAGAGAGAGAGAGAGATATGCATTTCAGGCACAGGGGTGATGTGGACAGATAGCAGAGGTATGCAAGAACAGGTGGCAAAAACCATGGGATTTTGAAGAAGTGACAAAATATCACTAAGTATTTTTTGAAAACATGCACCATAGCAAGACTTTCACATTGCCCACACTATAGAACGCAATGCAATTTGCCAGTCTGAGTCATTGCCCAGGCTTAACAATTTGTGACAGAACTGGAACTAGAATTTTTTTTTTCATTTAGTGTTATTTTTTTGAAACTTAACCATAAAACTAGCAAAATAAGACATCAAATGAGAATTAATCTCCCAAAATATGAAGGTGATTCTTTGATACAAATAACTGGTAGTGACATATTTCCATTACAATTTTAAGTAGGAACTATTTAAAAAATTAATGTGATGAAATATCTGAGTTTGGAAGCATGTATTAATGTCATATGTGACTATGATCACAGCTACCTTACAACCTACTTTAGCTTTCTTCTCCAAGAAAGTAATGGCTGGAGGAAGTCATTCTTTCCTCCCCATTATAGTTAATTTGTTATAGTGTATTATTTATTAGCTAATGTAGAAAAATCCAATCGGATCTATTTCACTCTCTTATAGGTAATGCTATTAATTATTAAATGGAAAGTGAAATCATGGAACTAAATACAGAGATATCCAAGGGAGGCCATGGATTGCTACTTAGCTTTCCCTTATGTATTCCTGCTCATGCATATGCAAATCTACCTACACAGACACATCACGGTATACAGCTCCTTATACCCATAATGAGAGAGACTAAGAGTAATGGAGAGCTGACCATGTGATGAACATGGCTCTAAGCACAGGCGATATCATGTCTATTCCTTACAATATTCCATAAGAAATACAAGATCATTGACTCTATTTCACAGATGAAAGAAACCCAGGGATAAAAGAGGACAAGAAGAAGCATTTGAGGAATTAGGAAAGTTCGAGAAAGAACATACTGATTGTAAAGTCTTCTGGAGCCAATGCCAACGTTGTTTAACCAGGAGAGACAGAGCAGGAAATTATTTAGGCCATTTGGGCAACCTTTGAGTGAAACAACAAACAAATGAACCCCAAAAACACAGAACTATACTCATAGACTTGTTTGCAAACGGGACAGAAATAACAGAGGAATTCCCCCCTCCCCCTCCCACCTCCTTTTTGTAGATGAGCAAGATAATTCATCTGGCCAAGGAAAATTAGTGATTCAAACAGCCAAGAAAAGATAACATCTCTAAATGAAGTTTGTAAACTGAAGACCAAGCAAAAAATCGCAAATAGCCCTGCTGATAAATAGATCCGAGCCTGACAATCTCAGTAGATACCTTCTCCTAGGACACATTCTAATCAAAAATTACATGCAGTTTCCCTTGCTCGGGTTTTCTTGTTTACATTAACCACTGGGACTCTTTAGAGCTTAAATACTATAAGGAGAGCAGAGGACTGCTGACTGTACTAACATACTGTATGCACAGCAACTTTTTAAAGAGGCGGGACTGTTTTAGCAAAGGTGCCTTGGGCGCGTTATCGAGATGCTATTAGAGGCCTGCTGTTTTCCTAGTTATTGATTCGCATGTGTTTCTAGCAAGGGCTGAGCATGTATACATATTTGTTTATTGGCATTATGACATAAATATCTCTGAATTGTACACAGGGCCAGACTGAGCCATGAAAAACAGAGAACGAATATCCCTCCCCTTTCCTCCCCCCTCCATCCCCCGCATCCCCGCAAATGGGACTGCCTCTGGATCTATGGGAATGCCTGCAAAGTAATGAAACTAAATACTGAGCAACTACTTGGTGATGTGTCATTATTTTCAGTAGTCTCTTTGGATGAACCCTAAACCTACTTCAATGAGGCTGTCATGCAAAGTCCCTTTTTGAAAATGATATTAAGAAATTGCATTATAGAATTATGCTGATAAATAAGTTAATTATTCTTTCAAATGTATTCACCTTCCTTTGCACTAACCTTGGAGGCGGTGGTTATCTGAAAGCATGATAGATCACGCTTCTTTTAAAATCTAAGATTATATAAAGGACACAAAGTATATCTAGTAATTAGTCAAACCAATATGTCAAAATCAGGCATTCATAATAGGTGGGAGAGGGATAAAGTCAAGGGCCAGATTTTAAATTTGAATGTTGTTCACTAAAAATGTCATGACGAAGAGCATGTGTCCTAGTCCCTAGTGGTTGCTGGTATCACAATCAATAACAGGGCATGTACCTGACATTGAGTTTCCAAGGAGCTTTCTTAAGGGTCAAAGGCACAAAGCCTCTTGATCACAAAAATACCTAAGCATCTGTGATGTGATCAAATTTGGTCCCATGGCTTGGGCCTGGGGTTGCATTCTGACCAACATGCCTATCCTGTGCCTGTGTACACAGCTCTTCCTTTCTGTTGTTCCAGACTTGCCAACTCGGAATCCTGCGGTGTGGGCTTATAACACAAAGGTTTTCCAAAAGAATTGCTAACGTTATTAAAAACCTGTGTGAACATTTGCTGGGGTTTGCTGCAAGCTACCTATTCAAAGGGGAGAAAAAGGAAAGGCCATATTGAGGGAAATAGAACAGATGGTTAAACTCTGACATTCTTGGATAATTACAGTGTTGATGTGAACGTAAGACAGGCAAAAAATACTTTTCCACTCCCCCATAGAAAGTCGCATTCTAGTTATCAAACACTTTTCACCTCTATCCACTAATTTTATCCCAATGTTATCAGCTTAAAAGAGGCAGCCCAAATTTAATTTTAATTGTTTTTATTTTTTTAATTATTTTTATTTTTTTTTATTTCATTGCTTAAAGTATTACAACAAGTGATAGATAAGTATTACAACAGATGATAGATAGATCTCCATTTTTTCCCCTTGCCCTCCCCCCCCCCTCCTCCCTAACCCCCAGTTTCCCGTGTCCACTGATTATGCTCCTATGGATGCATGCAAGTCCTTCAGTTGATCTCCCAACTCCCCCCCAACCATCCCCAGCCTTCCAGCTGTAGGATGATAGTCTATTCAAGGCTGCTCTGTCTCTGTATTTGTTTATGTTTATCATTTTGTAATGGTCTTTATTATCCATAAATAAGTGAGGTCATGTGGTATTTTTCTTTCATTGATTGGCTTATTTCACTTAGCATAATGCTCTCCAT
>PVJC01015658.1:0-34700 GCA_004026665.1 Murina feae | reverse complement strand
GTGTCAAGGGCTTACTGTGGGTCCCACCTGGAGGGGGTAGGAGTGGGTGGGGAGGGTATCTCACGGTGAAAACTCAGATGTCTCTGCAAAGCCCCTCCCCCGTGGATCTGGAGCCTGAACCTAAACCCTGCTAATTCCCTGTGGTGTGCTGAGGGTGGGCCCTCTCCTAAGAGGATTAACACATTTGCTGAATTAGTGCTGTTCAGGGAGAGGGAACAGCCAGGGAGGGTCTCAGAGATCAGGGAGGGACTCGAGGAAAGAGGAAGACAAGGGGTGAGGGGAGAGATGGAGAGAGGAAAATAAAGCAGAGAAATACTCAGGCCTGTAGTGAGCCCAAGAAGGAAGAAACTGGGAGGAGAGAAGCAGGAGTGAAAGACAGGACAAAAATTGGCAGGAGGCGGGGGGAGTAGGGAGGGAGGAGAATTGCCAGGAAGGGCTGCATCCCAACAAGATACACAGAAATCCCCGTTCTACCTCTTCCTAGTTGTGGACTTTGGGCAGGTGACCTACCTGACCTGCCTCTGCCTCAGTTTCTCATCTGGAAGTTGGAGATAATAAGAACATACATCTGGATATAACAGCATGTCTGGTGGGTTGTTCTGAGAATTAGGAGCTAAGATTGGCTTTCGCCCGTGTCTGGAAAATAGCTCGGTACATTTTTCTTCTCATTCCTTTTTGTTTTTAAATATATGTGTATTGGTTTCAGAGAGGAAGGGAGAGGGAGAGAGAATCATTGATCGGCTGCCTCCTGCACACCCCCCACTGGAAATTGAGCCTGAAACCTGGGCATGTGCCCTTGACTGGAACCGAACCTGGGACCCTTTAGTCCACAAGCTGACTCTCTATCTACTGAGCCAAATCAGCTAGGGCTTTCTTTCTTTTCTTTCCCATCGATTTATTGAATGTACTATATATTACTATTCAATCCACCCACTTGCTCAGTGGTTGAGCATTGACTTATGAAACCAGGTCACAGTTTGAATCCCAGTCAAGGGCACATGCCCCCCCGGGTTGCAGGCTCAATCCCCAATGAGGGATGTGCAGGAGGCAGCTGATCAATGTTTCTCTGTCATCATTGATCTTTCTATCTCTCTCTCCCTCTCTCTTCCTAACTGAAATCTATAAAAAAATATATTAAAAATAAAATAAAAACAAAATCCACCCATTTGAAGCGTACGGCTTGGCGAGTTTGGGCAGTTGCAGACAGTCATGGAACCACCACCATAATCAAGATATAGGACATTTCTAGCCCCAAAGATTCCCATGTGGTGACTCCCGCCTGCTGATCCCCAGCTCCCAGCAACCCCTGTTGGCTTCCTGCCACTGCAGCTCCCCCTTTTCTTGAATTTTATGAACGTGAATCATACGGTAGGAACGGCTTTGAGCCTGGAGTCTTTCCCTCACTATTGTGATATTCACCGTGTTGTTCCGTTGGCTAGTTCACTGCTTTTTGTTGGTGAGGAATATTCCACTGCCTGTGTGCACCTCGGTTTGTTAATCCACTTGCCAGGGTGGACGGACATTTGGGTGGTCTCCAGTTTGAGGCCATTATGCATGAAGCTGCCATGAATGGTGCAAGCACAAGTTCAGTAACAAAAAAAATGTCAGGTTAAGATAAACATTTAGACTTGACTTGGGGTGGTAAACACACAATTCAGTCTACAGCTGATGTGTTGTAGAATCACACACCTGAAGCCTATTTAATTTTGTTAATCAGTGTCACCCCAATACATTTAATTAAAAGGGAGGAAAGATAAACATTTAGCATGATGTTTTCAAGGTCCATCCATGTTGTCAGGTAGCTTCATTTCTTCCCACCCCCCACCCCCCACCCCATTGATTTTTAGAAAGAGTGGAAGAGAGGAAGGGAGAGAGGGAGAGGGAAAGAAAGAGAAACATCAATGTGAGAGAGATACATGGGTTGGCTGCCTCCCAAACATGCAACCCAGGTATATGCCTTTGACCAGAAATCGAACCCAAGGCCCTTCAGTGCACAGGCCAACACTCTAACCACTTAGCAACACCGGCCAGGGCAGGCTTTCTTTTAGAGGCTGAATAAGATTCCATTGTCCGGATCTACCACGTTTATTCATCCATTGCTGGTTGACAGTTGGGTTGTTTCCATATATTTTTTGTATGTGCATGTTTTTGTTCGAATACTTGTTTTCAATTCTTTGGGGTATATTAGGAGTGGAATTGCTGGGTCACTATCTTATTTTGACCTTTTTTGTCACCCAAATAAAAGCCTTGTACCCTTTAAGCAAGCTCTCCCCTCCCCCTTCCTGAAGCCCCAGGCAACCACTAATCTGCTTTCCATCTCTATGGATTTACCTGTTCCAAACATTTCATATACATGGAATCCTACAATATGTAGCCTTTTGTGTCTGGCTTCTTCTGTGAATGTACTTAATACCACTGAATGGCACACTTCAAAATGGTAAAAAAAAAAAAAAAAAGTAAATTTTATGGGATGTGTATTTTAACCACAAAAAGAAATCTAATATAATATAATATACTCTAAAAATTACTCTAATAGAGTAATATGCATTGTGAAGAAATGAGACACCTAAGCCACGCCCACCAGCCAAGCCACGTCTCCCAGCCAACCAGAGCAGCTGTACGCAAATTAGCCCAGTCAAGATGGAGTCCGGCAGCCATGAAGCTAGAGCAAACCAGAGGCTTCTGTTGCAACTGCCTGCCTAGGTTGGCTGAGCCTCTGCTCACAGCCACACCCACCAGCCAATCAGAGTGACTGTATGCAAATTAACCCAGCCAAGATGGAGGCTGGCAGGGCGGTTCTGCACTGGGAGCCTCTGCGGCCAGCATAGCTCAGTGAGGGGGGTCCGGCCTGGGGCCTCCTCGGGGCATCCAGGAGGGCCCATCCTGGGTCCACTGCCTGGCTCCGCCCCCTGGGGGCCTCCCCGGGATATGCAGGAGTGCGGGGGCCTCTGCGGGGCGTCTAGGAGCAGCCGTCCTGGGTCTGCTGCTTGGCTTTACGCCCAGGGGGCCTCCTTGGGGCGTCCAGGAACGTCTGTCCTGGGTCCGCAGCCTGGCTCTGCCCCAGGGGCCTCCTCGGGGGTGTGTGGGAGCACCCGTCCAGGGTCCGCTACCTTCATATGCCCCCCAGGGGCCTCCACAGGGCGTGTGTGAGTGTCTGCTTCACAGTGTGGAGAATCCGAAATCAGTCTGCTGCCCGGCTCCACCCCGGGTGTGTTTGCTCAGCAGCAGGGCCCCACCGAGTGTCTGCCCCTGGCTCATCACCCAGCTCTGCGCCAGGTGTGTACCCTCAGCGGTGGGGGCCCACCAGGTGTGTGCGATCATGGGCCCTCCAGTGGGAAACGTCCAGGCCTGCACTCACCAGCCCTCCCACCCCCCAGTGCACGAACCTTGAAGGGGCTGTGGGCAGCCTGAAAATGGCCCTCAGCCCCTCACCTAGGCTGGCCAGGCATGCCAGCAGGTAGACATCCCCCACTGAGGTGTCCCAGACTGTAAGAGGGCACAGGCCTGGCTGAGGGACCCCCACCCCCGAGTGCACAAATTTTTGTGCACTGGGCCCGTAGTGAATATATATTGGCCTCTTAGCATGGACCAGTCTTCAAGACCACTTACTGAATATAACAATCTCATTGAATTCTCTCAAAGTAGGTCTTCTCGATGCCCCATGTGGGGAAACCGAGGCTGGGGAAAATGAATCACCCAAGGTCATGTGACCATCAGTCTGTCTCATCTCCATCAATCCTGTGTTCCACCCACATGGGACTCAGCAATGGAGAGGGACAGAAGCAGAGAAAGATGACAGAGGTGGAGAAAGGCAGAGGCAAAGGGAATGAGAAGAAGGAGAAAGAAGGAAAAGGACAAAAATATAGCAAAAGGAAACAGATTGGGGAGCCCGAGAGACCGTCCAGATGAAGTGAGATAGAGAAAAGAAGAGATTGGAGAGAAATGGTAGGAAGTGAAAGTGATCCAAAAATAAGAGATGAGGTCCTAACCGATTTGACTCAGTGGATAGAGCTTCAGTCTTCGGACTCAAGGGTCCCAGGTTCGATTCCGGTCAAGGGCATGTACCTTGGTTTCGGGCACATCCCCAAGTAGGGAGTGTGCAGGAGGCAGCTGATCAATGCTTCTCTCTCATTGATGTTTCTAACTCTCTGTCTCTCCCCCTTCCTCTCTGTAAAAAATCAATAAAATATGATTTAAAAAGAGAGAGAGATAGAAGGAGAAAGGTGTAGGACGAAGCCATGGAGGTTGATTGGGGAGGTTTTCATTCCCTGGGTCACTGAGGCAGGAAGCATGGGAGGCCCGGTGAGACCCTGGCAGGTGGAGGCTGGTCATTTGGAGCTCACGTCCCTGCTTCCCTGGCTTTAGGGACATGGTAAAGAAAAGACGGAGGAAGCACATAGATGGGCCCATGCCCCCAGAGACAGAAGGTGGGAGAGAGGGCATGGACAGAGCCATCCCTGTTTCTACCTTTTCGGCCTGCCCTTCCATGGAAATTTTAAAAAATCACCCAGACTTTAAATGGGATTCAACATTTTAATCTTTTTCATGCCAAGAGGGGCCAGGAAAGGGGGATCTAGAGTTCCGGGGAGTAGGAAAGGGAAAGACAGAGGGCCTGGAGTCCCTTCCTTCCGTCCCCACGTCCCTTGTCACTCTTCCCAGTTTTGGAAAGTAGACCCTTTGACGTTGAACTGGAGAACCAAAGGCTAGCCCAGGAACCTCCTGAACAGATCTATCCTGACTCTTTCCAACTCCTGGAGAAGTCTTGGAAGACCCCAAGAGAGGGATCATGTGTCCCCAGCCTCTGTTGCCCTCCAGCCTCCTTCAGAATATCGTGTCCATCCACCAATCCCTCCTCGGACCCTCTTATCATTCTGCCTTTGAATTGTTTGCGCAGACACACCTTCCCCATGGATGAGGGACTCAATTCTGTTTATACCCGAGATCCCAGCCTCCTGCACAGAACAGGCAACTTGCCTTCCATTCTCCCACCAAACGTGTCCATTCCCAACGTCCGAGTGAATGAATGACTGAACAATGAAGTATCTTTAAGAAGAAACTAAGAAATCGATCCTAGATTCATAGCAAACAGCCCCCTATACCTACCATGTAACTGTCATCTGTGAAGTTGGTTATAATCGCCAACTACATGGCCTAAGGTTCCATGATGGGGCCTCTGAAAGTCTGTCTTTGGAAGTTCTAGAAGGATCGCTAACGAAGAGTCTAAAATGGAAAGTTAGGAAATCAAGCCTCCCTGATGGTTTGTTCAAGGGCATCTCGATTCCCACCTAAACATCGTCTGAGGGGCAAGTTCTCAGCGCCAGTTTCTGGCGTCTGGGGCTCGTGTTTGAAAATGCCAGTGGAATCGGTGTGAGATGGTGCTGGGTTGAGAGAATCACTAAGCCCTGCTGAAGGAGCCCCTCTGCCAGGGAGGAAAGGGGTGGACTGTGCTGTGTGAAGCTGCTCAGAAAGTCAAAACGGCCACAGCCTTTGGCAGGATGGCTAGCTCCCGCTGCTTTCTCAGAGCTGCCGTCCAAGTACCTAAGCTTCAGGGAGGAGACTTAAACAAGAGGTGGAGACGTCACTTCTATAAGATCTGAAACTTCCAGGCACTCTGATCTTTGTAGTCCAGAGGATCCATGGGGTTGTAGGCAAATTTCCAGGTGCCTGTAGGGTCCTTGAATTCCAAGTTGTCCATAGGGCTGTAGGTGCCATAGCTCTGGCCTGACAGGGAGGTGGGCGACTGGGCCAGGGAGGGTCCAGAAAGGGGGCTGAGAGCTGGGCCCCCCAACTGGGGCACCATGGGAGAAAGATATGGATCCAGGCCACTGAAGAAGGAGCTGGGAGACCCATAGGCTGAGGGGGAAGAGCAGAAAGCGGAGGCTGGGGCGTAGGTCATGGCATAGGGTGCTGAGGTCAGAGAAGGCCCTGAGGTCATTAGCCCAGCCCTCTGGGCATCAGGCAAAGGGGACTCTGAGGCTGGACTCCAAATGGACACAGTGGCCACTGCTGCAGTGGGGGAGCCTGCGGGGCCAGGCAGAGGGGGGCTGTAGGAATCCGAGATGCCCAGGGGGTCTGGACACACATCCGTGGAGGGCCTTGGGGATGTGCCCGCCTTCCTCTTGGCAGGACGAGCCTTGGCTTGCGCCCCTGGGGGCTGTTGCTGCTGTTTCTGCTGCTGCCGCTGCTGTCTGCACTTAGCCCTGCGGTTCTTGAACCAAACCTGGGGGGTAAGAGGAGAGCGTGGCGGGGTGAGTGGGGAGGAGGTCCTCAGGGTATTCAGGAATGGTGCTTCGTATTGGTGAGACATGCCAGAGTCACACCTCTTCACTTTGCATGCAGATATGGGCCACTCCATTCATCCATCCATCCATCCATCCATCCATCCATCCATCCATCCATCCAACCATCCAACCATCCAACCAACCATCCAACCATTCGTACATACAGTTGTACGTATATATGTTCATACAAACACACATATATCCATCCACCCATCCATCCATCCAACCATCCAACCATTCATACATACATACAATTGTACATATATATGTTCATGCAAACACACATATATCCATCCGACCAGTCATTCATATGCACATAAATACATTCATCCATCCAAAGCATACATACAGTCACACAGATATACATATAGCTGTACACACATACACACATACCCATCCAATCGTGTGCACATGCATACAATCATACACACACATATGTATTCATCCATTCAATCAGTTAATAAACATGCATTGTCTTCTACATCAGTGAAGCTGACATTCTAGCTGAGAGAGACAGATTATAAACTGTAAGCCAGTAAATCGCATAGTATTTTAGAAGGTGATAAATACTGTAGAAGAACCAATTGAGCAGCATAAGGGAGAGTAGAGATGGGCGGTGGGGAAAGATTTTAAATCTGACAGTTGGTCTAGGTCTCATTGACTGACATGGTGACTCGATTGGCTGGTAAATGTCTTGAACAGGGGATGGGGAATAGCCATTCCAGGGAGAGGGAACAGAGAGTGCAAAGGACCTGAGGCAAGGGTGTGCTTGCAGGCGTGTTAGAGGAGGAACCAGGGCCAGTGGCTAGAGTGGAGTGGGAAGGGTAGGAGTGGGAGAGACAAGGCCAGTGAGGTGGTGAGGACTGTAGGGCCCTTTAAGACGGGGGCGGTCACTCTGGGACCTCTCCTTCCTCCCTGCACTCTGGGCCCCAGGAAGCCTGGGAGGGGCCCAGGGAACAGAAATCTCACCTGAACCCTGGACTCAGGCAGATTGATCTTCAGGGCCACCTCCTCGCGGGCGTACACATCCGGGTACTGGGTCTTGGCAAACAGGGCCTCCAGCTCCTCCAGCTGGCTCCGGGTGAAGGTGGTCCGCTCCCGCCGCTGCTTTCTGGGGGCGCCTTGTGGGGAGGGGGGGACCATGGAGCTCTCAGGTGACGGGGCCTCCCATTCTTTTCTTCAGCTGCTGTGAGGCCCTGAGGGTGCGTGGGACCCCAAGAAGCGCTTTCTGGGTGTTCGCCTGCCCTGACCTTCTAGACCTCCCCTCTGCCCCCTGGGGATGGGGCCCCTTTTGCCTGTCATATTGGGGCTCGTGCTTCACCCCGAGGAGAACTGGCTTTAGCCTTGCAAGGAGGCATATGGATTTATTATTTTGTCCCCTTTCCAAAATTCCTCGGGCACTAAAACATAACGTTGTGGATATCCAATCATTTCTCGCCCATCAAGATCCATGATGCTCAGTTTAATGGGGGGGAGGGGGGAGGAGGGAGGGGAAGCCCAGCTAACAAATCATGCCACCCAAAAATGGAGAGCTCACTTCTCTAAAGAAAGCGTTGCTAACGGATTGGAATCCCGCTGGGTCCCCGGTCCAGATCGCTCCCCGCCCCCCCCACCCCCCACCCCAGAAGGAACCACCGTCCTACACTCTAGGAATATCCATATGCTTCCCTCCAAGCCGCATGGAGTGGTGTTTGCATTTGCGTGTGGCCCGGATGTCACCCCTGTGGGTGCCCATCGTCTTCCTGAGGGCAAGGGACCCCAGGGGCCTCCAAAGAGGGGGCCAGCCCAGGTGTTGGGGAGAAGGGCTGTACTCACTCGGATAGGACACAGCCTGGTGCATCAGATCCACGCTGGGGCCACTCAGAGCCAAGGCATTGACCGAGTAGTGGGGCCCGGGGTTCAGATACGCCATCATGATCTTCGTGGACACTGGGGTCCCGGTGAGTGGGCTTGCAAGAGAGGGAGTGGGTGGGGCTCAGACTCTCCGTGGCTACCTTGTGGTGACAGGAAGACTTGGGTTCAAATCCTGCCTCACTCTCTTCTTAGGTATGTGACTTTGGGCCTCTATGCTTCAGTTTCCCCACCTATAAAATTGACCTGCTGCTAAGGGTCCCAAAGTTTCACTGAGCCCTGGCCGGTGTGGCTCGGTTGGTTGGAGCATCGTCCTGTACACCAAAAGGCCGGGGGTTCTACTCCTGATCAGGGCACATACCCAAGTTTCAGGCTATTCCCCGGTCGGGCACATACAGGAGGCAACCGATCCATGTTTCTCTCTCTCTCTCTCTCTCTCTCTCTCTCTCTCTCTCTCTCTCTCTCTCCCCTTTCCTCTCTCTAAAATAAATTTTAAAACATCCTGGTGTCCTGGCTGGTGTGCTAAGTGGTTAGAGCATTGGTCCTGTGCACCTAAGGGTTGTAGATTGGTTCCCAGCCCTGGTTGGCCATGTGTGGGAGGCAACCAATCGATGTGTCTCTCTCACATCAATGTTTCTCTCTCTCTCTCTCTCTCTGCCTCTCTCCCTCCCTTTCATACTAACTAAAAATCAATGGAAAATACCCTCAGGTGAGAATTAACAACAACAACAAACAATACTGGTAAAAACAATTTTTTTAAAAAAAGTGTCACCAGGACTGTGCGTAGGGCAGAGCTGAAGCTGTAAACGGGCACCATAAATAAAAGCTCTTCTTCCTACTCTGTCCTTTAAAACGTCTGACCCTGCCCCCCCTTCCCTCGCCAAAACCTTTCCTCCCAGGACCCCAGAAAAGGTGTCCAGCCTCACGCAAACCAGGGAGAGGAGGGGGACCAGCTGTCCTGGTCGGCCTGAGACTTGGGTTTCTGGAGATGTGGGGCGCCCAGATCGAACCCGGAGATTCCCAGACAAACCAGCTGCATGTCACCCTGAGAGAAGCCACGTTAAAGCACTGAAGGTTGCCCTCCACTCCCGCGTCGTAGGCATGCGTTGGGTGGATGAATGCATCTGTGTGTGTGTGTGGTGAGATGAATGGATGTAGGGGTGGGTATGTACCCTGTTTCCCCGAAAGTAAGACAGTGTCTTATATTAATTTTTGCTCCCAAACATGCACTAGGTCTTATTTTCAGGGGATGTCTTATTTTTCCATGAAGAAGAATATGGTACACATTTATTGTTGAACAAAAGAAAGGAAATTTATTACCTGTGTGTCCACACAATGTACCCGACTCCTGCCCCCGCGCGCCTCACTGTCTAATTGTGAGTCAGCCAGACTCCGTCAGGGCAGCTTGTCCTGGCGGCAGCGCAGGCTCTCTGATTAAGAGAGACCTCGCACTTCCTGTCTGCTCTGGCTACACTGTGGCCAGCAGTGAGCTGCACGGCGGTGCCCAACTCTACGGTCCAGAGTCCGGAGTTACGGTAGCTTCAGGGGGCCTTATTATCAAGGAGGCCTTATGTTCGGGGGAGGTCTTATTATCAGAGAGGTCTTATTTTCGGGGGAGGTCGTATTTTTCAGGGGGATGCCCTATATTTCAGCAAGAGGCAAAACTGTGAGTAGGTCTTATTTTCGGGGGATATCTTACTTTCAGGGAAACCGGGTACATGTTTGTATGAATGTATGTATGTGCAATTGTATGTATGAATGGTTAGGTGGATGCATAACTATGTTTACCTCTGTTCCTTGAATTCATCTCAGAAATAACTGGTCCCCAATGACTTAAACCTTTTACCTGTGTTTATTATAGATGTGTCTGAAAGGTTTTGAAATATTTTAAAGTTACAATTTGAAAATAGGGATGAGTGTGTGTGTATTTTAGAGACCATATACTACCATATTAAATATCATGTAAATTACATAAGGTATACATATATGATATATACATTCAAAAATGTGATTCTCAGCAGTATGTCTAACATGCCACCATTTGTGATTTTTATTATCCTATATAATAAAAGCTTAATATGCTAAGTGTCCAGTCGTTCGTTCAACCAATCAAAGCATAATATGCTAATGATATGCTAAGGCTGCTCAACCTCTCACTATGAAGTGCGCTGACCAACAGGGGGCAGATGCTCTGACCAATAGGTTAGCTTGCTCCTGGGGTCTGGCTGATCAGGACTGAGCGAGCTGGGCTGGACACACCCTGGAGCCCTCCTGCAGTCCCTCCCCAGCCCCAGTTGTGCACTGGTGGGGTCCCTTGGCCTGGCCTGCACCCTCTCACAATCCAGGACCCCTCGGGGGATGTCAGAGAGCCGGTTTTGGCCCGATCCCAGGCTGAGGGACCCCACTGGTGCATGAATTCATGCGCTGGACCTCTAGTTTTTTTTGTTTTTTTGTTTGTTTTTTGGTGGGGGGGGGGGACCTCTAGTTTTATTATATTTTTAAAACTTGAAAAAATATTTCTTTTTAAATTTCAACTACAGTTGACATTCAATATATTAGTCTCAGGTGTACAGCATATCATTTGTGATTTTTTTAATCCTTAGCTGAACATATGTTTATTGATTTGAGACAGAGAGGGGGAGAGGGAGAGAGAGAGAAATGTGAAAGAGAAACATCCATTGGTTGCCTCCCATATGCCCCCCGACCAGTAATCGAACCCACAACTTAGGTGTGTGCTCTGACCAGGAATCAAACTTGCAACCTTTCCATGTCAGGACGACACTCCAACTGAGCCACTAGCCAGGGCTGGTTTACTTTTTAACCACATATACCTGTAACCTTTTCAAAAGCAAAAGCTACAATAAACTCTAAAACAACAACAACAAAAGGAAAGAAAGAAAAAAAACACGAGAACCTTTGCATGGGCCTTTATTGCCCTCATTAAGGTTACCTCTCGGTTTCCCAGGGATGTCTGTCCTCAGTTCAAAGTCCCCTCAGCAGCGAACCCCTCCTCCTCTCATTCGAGCTCAAACATAACTTCCCAGGGAGGCCACCGCACACCCTCAGCTGGATTTCTTTCTTTCTTTCTTTCTTTCTTTCTTTCTTTCTTTCTTTCTTTCTTTCTTTCTTTCTTTCTCTCTCTCTCTCTCTCTCTCTCTCTCTCTCTCTCTCTCTCTCTCTCTCTGGCTCATTTCTCTCCTGTTCCGCAGGACTTGGCACATAATAAGTAGAACACGCATAAGTTTGTCTTCCCATCTGTCTCCCCCAACTCTGTCAACTACCCAAGTGTTCCCAGCACCCCCGATAAATACATACGTTTTAAATATGGAACGCTTCACGAATTTGCGCATCATCCCTGCGCAGGAGCCATGCTAATCTCTGTATCGTTCTAATTTTCGTATATGTGCTGTCGAAGCGAGCACCCCAATAAGTATTGGAAAAGCAAGGCTCTGAACTCGAGGGATGCAACAAGAAACAAGACACACAGTCTCCCTGGTCTCATGGGAGTGAACTTCCAGGTTTCGGTCAGAGAAACAGGCCGTGACCAAGGAAGTAGTTTTTTTTTTTTCCTTTCCAGAAAATCAAAACGCTTTCGGAGAATTTTCAAGAACTCCGAGGAAAATTAAACCGGGGTGATATCATAACGGTGGGATGTGGGTGAGGGCGAGGCATCTAATGCAGATCAGGGAAGACCTCTCCGTAGGGGAAGGACTCCGTGCCAGCCATGGCCAGATCTCAGGGCCCAGGCTGTTCCAGGCAGAGGGAACAGCAGGTGCAAAGGCCTGGAGGCTGGGCCTCGGTTCTCTTTCTTGTTGGAGGAGAAACAAGGTGTCCAGTGTGACTAGAGGGCGTAATCAAGGGGGAACATGGACTAAGGTGACATAGGACCTGACAGGAAGGTCCTGGGGAGGCTCCCTGCTGATACTAGTAACAGAAACAGCAGCATTCAGTCATAAGGATCTATTGGTGTCTTAGCAGCACCCAACCACCTTCACCCTGGTCCTTGCACCCTTGAACTGTCCTTCCCACTGAGCAAGGGCTGACGTGTGCAACCAGCTGGCTGTCACAGAAATGACGGCACGACTTCCGCGGCTGTCCCTCTCCCTGGAGGGCGCTCAAGCCATCCTGTGGGGAGGTCTGTGCAGCCAGGGAACGAGGCCTCCTGCCAGCAGCCATGGGAATGAGCCCCCAGTCAAGCCCTCAAACAGGCAGCTCTGGTGGGACTCTGAACACGGTGGGCTGAGTCACCCAAGCCAGAACCAGGCAAGCCCACTGCTCCTGGACTCCTGTCCCTCAGAAACGGTGGGACATCACAAACCTTCACCGTCTTAAGCTTCCAGGTTTGGGGGTAGTTTGTTACACAGCCATAGGTCGCTCACACCCAAGCCTTCTCCGTGGAGATGTCACCGACTCCTCAGCACAACCCACGGAGGAAGAACCTGTATTACTAGGATGTCCCCATTTTACAGATGAGACCACCCGCAGGCTCAGGCGCCGGGACACGCCCAGGCTGTGCATGGGGCCCTGGGATTCCTGGAGAATTCCTGATGGCCCAGTCCTCCCAGTCCCCTCTCTCTCCCCGTCCCCCCATTCCCGGCCTCCCTGTGTCCTCTCTCTCTTCTCCAGGGAGTGGTGACATTCCATTGGAACCTCCGGAGAGAATGGAAACAGGGAGAATCCTGAACACGTCTGACTCCGGACAGTTTGTCGGGCCCAGAACAGGAGCATCCACTTCCGGTGTCTTTGCCCTGGAATCCTCGCTGGGCTATCGTGCCAACGGCCGGCCTTGCAGAAAGCCTGGGATTCTCTCCCTGGCTGGTTCCATCCGATGGGTAGGGCATGTGAGCCTCGCTCCCCATCAAGCAGCTGATAATGAGAGCGACCTCCAGGACGTAGGGTTTGCCCACTCCTCACACAGAGGACAAGATTTGAGCAAAGAATAATCACAAGTCCTGGCCCGGTAGTTCAGTGATTAGAGTGCCATCCCGATACGCCAAGGCTGTGGCTTCAAATCTGGGTCAGGGCACACACAAGCATCAGCCAATGAACGCATAACTAAGTGGAACTACCCAGCTGGGGTGGTTCAGTGGTTGAGCATGGACCTATGTACCAAGAGGTCACGGTTCGATTCCCGGTCAGGGCACATGTCTGGGTTTCGGGCTCAATCCTCATTGTGGGGTGTGTAGGAGGCAGCCGACCAGTGATTCTCTCTCAACAGTAAAGTTTCTATCTCTCTCTCCCGCTTCCTTCTTCTCTGAAATCAATATATATATATATATATATATATATATATATATGGAACAACAAAATCCACGTTCCTCTCTCCCTCTCTCCCTTCTTCTCTCTCTAGTCAATACATAAAATTTTTAAAATAATAATAACAAAATGATAGTGGATACGCATTGAAGACTCTGGGTTTGGCAATGGGGCAGCTGATGCTCTCAGGACATCAGCGCTGCTTCCCTCGGCTGCCACTCGGCCGGAGGCTGTGTCTGGCCTGAAGGAGCTCAAACAATAATATTTGCCTTTTGTTAGAACTTACATCAGCCAGGCAGCAGCCCTGTGACCAGCCTCCCAGTGAACGTCCAGGCCATGATGTTTCAGGATCCCAAAGAGTAGGGAGTGGGAGACCACTGTTCCTGCCCCGGGGACCCACCTGTGAGTGCTCGAGGCTCCTGGGGTTCAGCAGCCACTGGGTCCAGGCTCCTACCTGGGCTTGTGCTCTGTCAGGTGCAGCCTGGAGGCTCACACCCACCTTGTGGGGACTCAAGATCATCCCATTCTACAGGCGGGGAAACTGAGCCTGAGGATGGGGAGGAAGGGCCCCCCTGACCGCCGCCAGGTCTGGCAGCCACAACCAGGTGACCTCCAGTTGGGGTGCCCAACTGCTTGGACATTGCAGCCAGGGCCTCAGAACAAGATCTTGGGAACAATAATCCAGTGAAAACGTCATTATCATCCCACTTCGCAGAGGGAGAAACTGAGGCTTAGAGGCGAGTCCCAGTCCCGTCTCACACCTGCGCCTGTCCCCTGAGCCTGTGCCCTCCCGATCGCTCACCAAGCTACACCGCCTCTTAGGACACTCACCACCACCCCACCGAGCTCAGACGTCCAATTCTCAAATGAGAGAACTGAGGCTGAGCGTGGTTCTGCCCATTCTCAAGGTGTGTCCAGCACAGCCAGGAATAGAACCCAGATAGCTCAGACACCAGAGCCCTGCCCTTGAACCTCAAATCTACCCGGGATTCCTCCAAAGCAGGATGAGGCCAGTGACACGGGCTTGCCATGGCTCATCTGACTGAGGCTCAGAGAGGGCACGTGAAGGGCCCAAGGCTGCACAGCGAGAAAGCGCAGGCTATCCATCCAGACTCACTAGCTCCACGTCAGCCTTGGCAGGACTCCTCCAGCTCAGCCTCATTCAAGGGCCTCCTTCATCAGATCTCCGTGGTCCGTGAGCTCCTCCATCTGTGGGACCAGGACCTGAGGCTCATGGGCCACTATCCCAGACGGAACCTGGGAGAGTCAGAGCCTCTGGACACAGTGAGGTCCCCACATAATCAGTTCACCAGCTCTGTGACCCCCAAATCGTCCCCATCTCAGTCTCCCTTCCCTCCCTCCTGTAGCCCGGAAACCTTGGCCTTCTGTGTGTGGCCTCAATTCTACTTGTCACTCATCCATCTATTCAACAAATATTTAGGCATCCTCAGCACATGCCAGGCGTGGAAGGGAACCCAGATTCTGTGGGGAGACAGGCGATCAGTGGACAGACGCACAAAGGATGAGAAAGTTTCAGGCGGCGATGAGTTCTAAAGAAATACCACAGGCAGGTGTGCTAGGTGCCATCAAGTGGGTGAGAGGCCCCACCCAGCCCTGGAAACCGAGAGAGCTTGGTGGTGTCATTGCCCCTGACTCCTCCCGTGTCCCCAAGCCATGGCCCCCTGTCCGCCCTCACTCTCTCCTGCTGCAGTCACAACCCAGCAGGGTCCCCGATCGTCAGGATGGAACCTCTGTTCCATGGGGAATTCTGTTATCAGACGTGGAAACAGTCTGGAATACAACGAGTCCACCTTCTGCCCGCTCCTGTCCCCTCTCTCACGCCTGTCCCCTTCCCCTCGGGTGTTCCCGCAGACACTCACCTTCAGGACAGAGGGACAGCTGTCAGATGCCGGAGGCTGAAGGAAACGGGTCCCCTCACATGGGGAGATTTTAAGCCCCGGCTGGGAGTGATGTCATTTGCCACATGGCCTGGATCTCAGAGGGTAATCCTGGCCCTGGGTGGGGGTGGGGGGGGGGCTGGGTGCCGGGAGGTGACATTGGCTGGGAGGGGGAGGGGCACCCATCTGCCTAATCCCCTCCGCTCCCACCGTGACATCTTGGCAATTAGGGCTGAAGGGAAAGAGGGGCCCCAGCTCCTGCCTGTGACCAGGAGCCCCCCCTCCTCGGGGAAGTTCTTCCTTAGGCCTCACTGGTGAAAGAAGGAGAAAAATGCTGGGATTCCCGAGAGACTGTTTGAAAAATGAGGAAGCAGGGATTTCTGGGGCCCTCTCCTGGGTCACCCCTTCTCTCCCAACCGTCTGGCTGCCAATGAATTCATCTCTGCTCTGCTCCATTGCTCCCTTGCTCTGCCTCTGTTTCCCTTTTTTGGGCCTCAGCCCCCATCACTCTCGTCTCTGGCGTTCCTGTGTCTTCATCTCCAGACGTCAAATTCTCACACTTGCTCGTTCACTCTCTCTCCCTCCATGCCAATGGTCTTTGTTTGGGGTTCCTGTGCCTCAGTTTCTCTTCCCTTTGGGCCTCAGATGATACCTCTGCCAATCTGCCTGTGTGTCCCTCTCTCCTTCTCCCTTTCTGCTTCTGCCCCTGATGTTTATCATTTTACCTACATTTCTGTCTTGGTCTCTCTTCTTCTCTTCCTCTCCTTCTATTTTTCTCTCTGTGGCTCCGTCTGTCTGTGTTTTGGTTTGGGCATCTGTGGATCTGTCTCTCTCAGCCTCTGTGTCTCTCTATGCCTATCTCCTTGTCTGTCCACCTCTCCCTGTAACTCCAGCCCACCCTCAGTACCTCGACCCTTCTTTATCCAACCTCTTAAGCTCCAATCTCGCTTCCCAATTCTTTCTCTCTTCCCTGCTTCTTGCTGTGATTCCTGTTCTCTTTCTCTAACTTTCCTCTTCATTTCTTTTTATTTTTTTTAATTTTTTTTATTAATATATTTTATTGATTTTTTACAGATAGGAAAGGAGAGGGATAGAGAGTTAGAAACGTTGACGAGAGAGTAACATCGATCAGCTGCCTCCTGCACACCTCCCACTGGGGATGTGCCCGCAACCAAGGTACATGCCCTTGACCGGAATCGAACCTGGGACCCTTGAGTCCGCAGGCCTACGCTCTATCCACTGAGCCAAACTGGTCAGGGCCATTTCTTTTTATTTTTTTTATTTTTATTGATTTCAGAGAGGAGGGAGGAAAAGAGAGAGAGAGAGAAAGAGAGAGAGAGAGAGAGAAATCGATCAGCTGCCTCCCACATGTCCCACACTGGGGACTGAGCCCACAATCCAAGCATGAGTCCTGACCAGGAATTGAACCGTGACCTCCTGGTTCACAGGTCGACACTCAACCACTGAGCCACGGCGTTGGCCGGGCTCTCTTCACTTCTTTCTCCCTATTTAGGCACCTCTCTCGCTCCGTACTTCTGATTGTCCTTGTCTCTATTGCCCTCTGTTCTCTCTGTCTCCCGCTCTGTCTCTCTCTCTGGATATTAATGTCTCCCTGAGCTCCTGGTCCCTACATGAGTCTGTTCTACTTCCTCATATACCCAAACACGCACGTTCATACACACATGCTCGCCCACACATACGTGCATGCGATCATGGTAATCCTGCCTTGTGGCTGGGACCTTGTGCCTCACCATAAGGGGCCCTTTCTTTCTTGGCCTCCCCCGAACCTCCTGCTAGGAGAGATTAAGGCCAGCAGCCTGGCTGGGGAATCAGGGCAGGTCTCATTAGCTTGAGGAGCCTGGGACGACAGGGAGGGAGGGAGGGGCTGCCTGACCCACAGAGGCCAGCTAGGAGAGTACTCCGTGGAAGAGTCCTTCCTACAGCAGACCCACCTGGCCCACGGGAGCAGGGAAGAGCAGAGGGCCATGCAGAGAGGGAAGAGCTACCAGGTCTTTGCAGGCTCATGGGAGAAGGTGTCAGCTACTCTAGATCACCTCCTCCTGGAATGTCCGCACTAATTGGCCTGATGCTCAGGGTCCCCCACAGGGTGGGAGGGTGTGGAGCATGCACTTGGCCCTGAGATCCAATACACTGAGGCTAAACCCAAGGTGCTTAGCCTGGAGTGAGTTGCTTTCTTTTTCATCTAAACCCAGTGACTCAGGAGGAAATCTTGGCATTTACCTTCGCTCTCCCCATTTTTTTTTCTCACCTCCCACATCCAGTCCATCCATAAATCCTGCCATCCCTTCTTTCAGAGAATTGTCCTGTTGAAATCTGCAAAATGCAGCTGGGAGAGATTTTAAAAGACCCAAGTCAGTGATGGATGGGGAGAATTAATACTGATTGTTAAGATGTCCATCCTTCTCATACTTCTCTTTAGATTAACTGCAATCCCAATCAAAATCTCAGAAGGATATTATCATAGAAATTCATAAGCTGATTCAAAAGTCTACGGAAGCCCAGCCACTGATTGGGCGTGTCTCATATCAGTGTTGTTTTTTCTTCTTCCCTCCCTGTTTCCTATCCTCCCTCCTGCCTTTTCCTTCCCTCCCTCCCTCCCTCCCTATTTCCTATCCTCCCTCCCACCTTTCCTTCCCTCCCTTCCTCCCTTCCATTCGCTCTAAAAATCAATGGAAAAATATCCTTGGGTAAGGATTAACAACAACAACAAAAAGATACACAGTTTAATATTTTATAGTTTATTCACAGAGTTGTGTACCTATCACCACAATAAATCTGAGAACATTTTTGTCACCACAGATAGAAACTGAATACATGATGTTTTGTTCAGCCCTTCATCAGTTGACAGTGGTTTTGGTTTGTGTCTGCTTTTTGGCTACTGTGAATAGCGCTGCCATGAACTTTCCTGTATTGTAATGTATATCCTCATAAAATAGCATCAGTGACCTTGTCCATCCATTTACACCTCTATTGGTCAAGAATGTTGCTACACTCCCAAATTCTTGAGGGCAGGGAACATGGCTTTCCTGGTCACCATTGCCTTCCCAGTGTTTTGTGTTTTGTTTTGTTTTTCAAAACGATTTTTAAAAAACCACAACAACACATTTTATTTGAGAGGGAGAAACGTCGATTTGTTGTTCCACTTATTTATGCATTCATTGGTTGATTTTTTTTTAAAATATTTTTTATTGATTTCAGAGAGGAAGGGAAAGGAAGAGAGAGAGAAACATCAATGATGAGAGGGAATCATTGATCGGCTGCCTCCTGCATACCCCCTACTGGGGGTCAAGCCTGCAATCCTGGGCTTGTGCCTTTGGCGGGAATCCAAGTCGGGACCCTTAAGTTCACAAGCCAATGCTCTATCCACTGAGCCAAACCAGCCAAGGCCATTGGTTGATTCTTCCCTGACCAGGGAAGACACATTGAGTCTTCCCATCCATGACCATGGTATATTTCATCATTGACTTGGGTTTTTTAAAATTTCTCCCAGCTACATTTTGTAGATTTCAGCAGGACAATTCTCTGAAAGAAGAGATGACAGGATTTATGGATGACTGGACATGGGAGGTGAGGCAAAAATGGGGAGAACAAAGCTAAATGCCTCCAGGCTAACCGTGGCCTCAGTGTAATTGACCCCAAGGCCACATGCATGCAAAGACCTTCTGAAACCCAGCTCTCCACACCCTCCTACCCTGTTGGGACTCTGAGCCTCAGGGCCAATTAGCGCCAACATTCCAGGAGCAGGTGATGTAGAGTAGCCTGAAAAGACTTGTTTGCTCCAACCAACTAAGCCACAGGGCAAGGGCCAACTTCCCAGCATGTATAAGGTATGTAAACCTGCTAGATGGTAAGAGTTGATGGATTGTGGTATTTTCCATGACGGAACATTAAGTTGCAGTTCGCAATGAAGAGCTAGACATAAATAAAAATATCTATATGTTTTATTTGATTTTGACCTTTCAGGTAATTTCCAGCTTGCTGGTTGGTGAGCCTTCTCAGTCAGGTTTACCCTGACCCCTGACCCCTGACCCCACAAGGGTCCTGGCACAAAAAGATAAGGTCACATAGGAGTCTGGACAGAACAGATTCATCTCCAGTGTCCTCTTCATGGTCTTTGGCTGAGGGACCTGGACAGGTATCACCAAGTCTGTCTCAGAAACAAGCCCACACTCCAAAGTAGGAAAGGCCCGGTTCTCCATCCCCGCCCTCAACCCCAGGCCTGGCCCCTCTTCTCAGCTTTGCCCATCCAATGAGCAGCATGTGATACCTAATATTTTGTTTGTTACACCCTGTTTTTCTTTCTTATTTTTTAAAATGTATTTTTATTAATTTTAGAGAGAAAGGGAGAAGGAGAGATAGAAATATCAATGATGAGAGAATCATTGATCGGCTGCCTCCTGCACACCCCCAACTGGGGTTCGAGCCCACAACCCAGGCATGTGCCCTTGACTGGAATCGAACCTGGGACCCTTTAGTCTGAAGTCTGATGCTCTATCCACTGAGCCAAACCAGCTAGGGCTGTTTTTCCTTATACATTAGAGAGAAGGGGGCCTCTAGTCACAATTTATAAACCAAGGAATTAGTTAGGTTATCCCTTGTGGACGTCAGGGCCATCAACTGTCACGGAGACCAACGTGCTCCCAGGGAGCAGAAATCATGTCCAGTTAGGGGAGACCCCACCCCGAGACAGGAAGAGGCAGTTCAGAAGGTGAGCTGAAACTAGCAATTTCGATCTCATAGTTTGGTTTCCTTCTGCATTCCATCACGCAGGTCATCATCTCTCCCATGGAATCTAATAAAAGTCCCTGCGGATGAGTATTTACAGTTGTCCTGTCTCCTGACCCAAGTCCCCAGCAGACCTTGGACAAACAAGGAGTCCAGCTTGACATTTAGACTCAGATCTATGCAGCTCAGAGAGGCTGGACTGGGTGACCAGTGACACATAGACCAGACCCAGGCCATTCATTCACAAGGGAAGTCTGCTAACTCTCCACCTGCACTCCATCTCTCCTTCACCGCACAGGGAAACCAGCCCGACCCCAAAACATGGTCAGGACCAGCGTGTCTGAAGTTTCCCACGTCCAGGACCTGGGGGGGAACATGGAGGATGGACTGGAGAAGTGGGAGTGGGCGCTAGGACCTGGAAGGAGGCAGCTGGATGGTAGGAGAAGTGGGTCTCCCAGGACCAGAAAGGTATAGGATGACCCCTGGGAACTGACCGGTTTACTAGAGAGACCTTCTACTATGATGGGGACCCCCGTAGACACAATGCAGTGTCCCCCTAAGTTAGAGCTCTCAGAGCTTGAGACCAAGGCAATCTTGCCACTGAGGTCTCCCAGCCCTTGGGACAGGGATTGGGTGTAGTAGCTGCTCAATCAAAGAACTGATCAATGATTGTGCCTCCCTAAGAGGTGGGCAAGGAAGGGTGGATCCCAGGAGCCTAGGGTGTGCCCAGGGGGCTCACCAGTAGGTGCTATTGAAGCTCCAGGCCTTGTGGACAGAGTCTTATGTGCAGAGGGCCCAGCAGCATCCAGGACGCAAGACCCGGAGTCTCCCATGGGTGAGTCTGCTAACAGAAAGGGCAGCAGACAGAACTGTGCAGGTGGGAGCCTGGGGCTGGGGCTGAAGGCTCCTGGGCATTCAGACCAGGGCCAGCTTGTCTGGGAGGCTGAGTGGGTTTGGGGATGGAATGACACCGTGGGAGTGGCTTCAGTCATGGAATGGAGGAGGGGTGAGGGCTGGGGGAGGGGAAGCTCACGGGGGGCACCAGCCTGGGTGAGCCTTCCCTGGCTGTCGGCCCCCCAGTAAGAACACAGGCGCTGTTCCCAGGCCCATTTCAGAGATGTGGGTGTTGAGGCCTAGAGAGGTTAGGGGCGAGGATAGGAAGGTGGAGGGTCACAGCTGGTCATGGTGCCACATTCTTCCCCACTCAGGCCTGGAGCCTTCACCTGCTCACAAGGGTCTGGCCCAGGCAGGCGAAAGGGTGCCTAATGGGCTGAGGACTGTCTGTGGGTCTATCTTATCCTCTTTTGCCTTTGGACCAGGCTCCTCGCTGTCCCCAGTACCCATCCCGCCCCCTCCTCCACCACCACCCAGGAAGAGGCAGTGGCTGGATCACACCGTATACAGCACAGACCAGTGGCCAGAGCTGCAGAAATACTTTAAGAGCAACCTCTCTGTGAGCTGTGAGGAATGCGAGACCCTGACAGCCAGGCTGAACCTGCAGAAGCAGCAGGTGCAGGTATAGCTGCGCTCCTAAACCCCACCCCAGAAATCACTCCACCGGCTGCCACCACCTCAACTGCTCAATGGCCATCTCCCCATTCTCCTGCAGGTGGGGAGACCAGGCCAGAAGGACCCGCCTTCCACCTGGGTGCGAAGGAAAGGACTTTGTGGGTTAGGAGGACTGGACATTGCTGGCTATAAGGGATTGTGTCCCTGCAAAGTTCTGCAGATCCTGTGGTGCCAGAGGGGAATGGGGTGTCTGGCCAACGTGTTGCACCCTCGTGAGTGTAGGAAGCAGTGGTCACTGGTTACCCTTTTTGTTTTGGGGATCATTTTTTAAATTAATCTTTATTGGTGAGATTATTACAGTTGTCCCTCTTTTTTCCTCCCATGGTTCCCCTCCACCCGGTTCCCACCCAACCCCAAGCCCTCCCACACTATTGTCTGTGTCCATAGATAATGCATACATGCATATAAGATCTTTGTCTAATCTCTTCCCGCACACTCCCCTACACTCCCTTCTCTCTGAGAATCGCCTGTCTGTTCCATTTCCATGCCCCTTATTTTCTTCCATTCACCAGTTTATTCTGTTCATCAGATTTTTTATTCATTTGATTTTTAGATTCACTGTTGATAGATATGTATTTGTTGCCACTTTGTTGTTCATATTTTTTATCTTTACTTTTTCTTCTTCCTCTTCTTAAAGAATACCCTTCAGCATTTCATATAATATTGGTTTGGTGGTGATGAACTCCTTTAGCTTTTTCTTTGTGAAGCTCTTTACCTGACCTTCAATTCTGAATGATAGCTTTGCTGGGTAGAGTATTCTTGGTTGTAGGTTCGTGCTATTCATCACTTTGAATATTTCTTGCTACTCCTTTCTGGCTGGCATAGTTTCTGTTGAGAAATCAGCTGACAGTCGTATGGGTTTCCCCCTTGTAAGTAACTGACTGCTTTTCTCTTGCTGTTTTTAAGATTCTCTTTTTGTCTGTTCCCCTTGGCATTTTAATTATGATGTGTCTTGATGTGGTCCTCTTTGGATTCCTCTAGTTTGGAGTTCTCTGTACTTCCTGGACATGTAAGTCTATTTCTCTCAACAGGTAAGGGAAGTTTTCTGTCATTATTTATTCAAATAGGTTTTCAGTATCTTGCTCTCTCTCTTCTTCTGGCACCCCCATAATTCAGATGTTGGTACACTTGAAGTTGTCCCAGAGGCTCCTTACACTATTTTCATATTTTTGTATTCTTTTTTCTTCTTGCTCTTCTGGTTGGGTGTTTTTTGCTTCCTTGTATTTCAAATCATTGATTTCATTCTTAAGATCCTCTAACCTACTGTTGAATCCCTGTATATTATTCTTTATTTCAGTCAGTATATGCTTAATTTCTGACTGGTCCTTTTCCATTTTTTTATTTTTTATTTTTTGGCATTCTCACTAAGATCCTTGAAAGTCTCACTAAGTTCCTCGGTGGTTTCTTGAAGATTCTTGAGTAACCTTATAACCATGGTTTTGAACTCTATATCCAGTAGTTTGCTTTCATCCATTTCTTTCATTTGTGACATGTTTCTTTGTCTCCACATTTTGGCTGCTTCTCTGTGTTTGTTTCTATGTATTGGGTAGCTCCTAAGTCTGCTTGAGTTGATAGAGTGGCCTTGTGTAGTAGGTGTCCTATAGGGCTCAGTAGCTCAGCCTCCCCAGTCACTTGAGGTGGACACTCGGTGCACCCGTTTGTGGGCTGTGTGCACAGTCTTATTGTAGTTGAACCTTGATTGCTGTTGGTGTCACTGGGAGGAATTGACCTCAAGGCCAATTGTCTGTGGGGACCAGCTGCAACTACAATGGAAGAGCTGCTGTGCAGGAGACTCCCTTATGGGGCAAGACTTGCTTCAGTGGGGCTTTGGTGCTCACTGAGTCTGCCCCTTGAATGTGTCCCTTATGGATGTGAGGAGTTATAATCTGGTATGGTCTCACACTAACCATTGAGTACACAGGCTCTGGAGTCTCCAGAGGGGTGCAAAGTCAGCCACTGCCCGGGGTCATCCAGCAGGAGCTACAGAGAGATCTGCAGATTCCTTCTCTTTGTATTGGGTTTGTAAGTGCCCAGACGAGACCCAGCTGTGAAGCAAGGCAGGCTGGTGCTGGTGCCATGTCTTGGGCCTTTTATTGACAGGTTTGGGGCTCCCTGACCCAACTGCAGCTTGTTTAACAGGTTTTTATCCTGAGAAAGAACAGACCATACATATACCAAAGCCACTGCCTATAGCTTGGGTAGGGTTGTAAATTGGATGAGGCGGGGTCTCAGGGAATCATCAGGGCGGAGCAAACAGAAATGGCTACCAGTCAGCCCTGCACCAGGGAGGTCCCAGCATGGGAGCAATGATGCTGTGAGCACCTCATCTGGAAGAAGGCTGCCCCCACGTTCCTGCCTCAATGCCAGACAGTCCAGTTTCTCCCTGTATGTGTCTAGGTCTCCCAGAGTCTTGTCTGACATGGAGCTCAGAGCAAGTGGGAGCTTGTAAATTCAGTTCACGGTGCCAGCCTTTAAAGAGGAGCAACTGGGTCTCCAGCAGCCTGTGTGTCACTCAACCCCAATCTGCACTGGTTTTTATAGTCTGTAGTTCTTATGGCCCATAGGGACTTCTTTCCCAGCTCTGGGACCCTGGGCTGGGGGTCTGGTGTGGGGCTGGGACTCCTTGCTCCTCCAGGTGGCAGCCTCCACAGAGGCGATCTCCCTCCCAATTAAAAAAGTGGCACACCCAGGTGCTGGACCAGCCGTTGTATGCCTACTCACCTCCCACCAGTGTCAGTGTGCTTTCTTCTGATGCTAAAACTACCTTTCTAGTTGTAGTACTTCCTCTCATCTAGCTTTCCCGCGGTTCTGGATGATAGTTGTTCTTTATTTTAGTTGTAATTTTGATGTGGTTGTGGGAGGCACCAACTACAGGTGTTTGTTTATCTATGCCACCATCTTGGTTCTTCCCAGGATCTCACTTCCATGTATCCAACTTAGGGAGGTGGCATTGGTGTGTTCCCTGTGTGGTCACCGCATCCCACTGCTCTGCTGTCCTTGCTGTGTTATTTAGGGTGTATGTGACCTCACTGCGGGATCTCAAGGAGCAGAGCAGAATTGCTGCTCTCGGTACATGTTCTGCTGTAGTGATGCTGCCCCTGAACTTCCCAAAGGACCCAGCCCAGTCTTGTAGGCCATTTAATTTGAATTGTATTAAACAATGAACGTTTCTAGCAGTAATTGACATCTTTGTACACTACTGAGCTTTACAAACTAAGTGGAATATTCCTTCCTTGGATTGTTTACAGAGTCTTCGTGAAGTGTTATTTTAATCATCGAGGTACATGTTTTTGTAGGTTTATTTCTAGTACTTTTTTATTGCCTAACATTTTGGATGCTATTTTAAAAATCTGTCCTGTTTATAGGATTCAGCGGACATATTACTTTGTTATCAGTTGATTCTAAACTTTGAGCCAGAGACTTGACTCAGCTTTTCTGAACATTGTTTGGGGCTTGATCGTTTGAAATTTAATAAAGTACATGGTTGCCTTGTTTCCTGCAGAGCCTGTGAGTGTTGCCCCCTCCTTTCATACCTCCACCCCACCCCACTAGGATAGGAGTCCTGCTCACCCCTTCTTCACCATTGGCTTCCTCTACCATCCCCTGGTGGCCATCCTCGCCCCTGTGTCTCCCACAGCTGGTTCTCTGACCCTGTCCTGGTCCCATTTAGAAAATGCTCCAATCCTCTTAGGCCCTGCCAGCCTCCCCAGAATAGAAAGAATTAGATCCGATTTGGGGGCTTGGCGGGGTGGGGGGGGGACACTCATGTGAATGGCTCTAGAGGGGAGTGTTGGGGTGGGGGAGGAGAAGACAGAATGTAATGAAGGCCTGTCCTGTTTATCTGACACTAAAACCACTGAAACCACAACTCCATTCAGATCCTGGTACTGTAGGAGGGGCAGGAAGAAATAGAAATTTCCATCTACCTCAGGAGAGGGAGATGAGATGGGGGAGTCCGTGGGAGCAGGAGGGAGGGGATGAGATTCAGGTTCACACCCTAGGCAGGGAGCAGGAGGGTGGTGCCTCTGGGGTCCTCCAAGCATCCAAGGACCATCAGCAAATGGAAACAGAATTAATGTTTTAACGAATGTTTAGAGTTTGGCTTAGTCCTGACCAGCTGAGTAGAAAAAGGCTGGATTGCCAGTAAGTGAAAACCAGATCCCTCTCTTCCTCATCTTCTCAGTTCCATCTCATCTCTTCCCCAGCAGGACCAGCACTCCTTGCCAACCTCCTCCTGAATTCTCCCATCTCCTGGGAGGCTTCACCCATCTCTCCTCACAAGCCCAGCTGTGCCCTGACCATCCCCCATGAAAGCATCCAGACTGCCCTCTCAGCTCAGGAAGAAGGAGGGTAGTGACTTCCTGAAGGCAGATCTTGAAACCCCATATCTGGGTCCTCCAGGTTAGTGCCAGAGCAAGAATTTCCCTTTGTTTGCATACCTGTAGACAAATAATAATAACAATAATAATAATAATAATAATAATAATAATAAAAGTTGTTGCACCATCAATCACATGGCTCTGGGTAGCCCCTGGCCCCTCCCACCATGGCCCCAGTCCCCCATCTGCCAGCAGCCCCACTCCTGCCGCCCCTCCCACATGATGACAGCACTGGCCCTGCTTGCACCCACTGAAGGCATGGAGTGATTGGGGGCATTGCCAGAAGCGGGTGTGAGTGGGACTGGTACTGTCAGTGGGTGTGAGCAGCAGCTGCTGCCCCAATCACCCCTCAGGAGCAGGGGGAGGTGGAGAAGCCCTCATGGGAGATCAAAGTCGGTATCCACTGTTTGCATCCACTGATGGCGCCAAGGGATCGGGACTGGCACCGAGCACTGGCAGCGGATGCAAGAGGCGGCTCCGGAGCAAAGAATTTTCAGTAACCACCAGAGGCTTGCCCCAATGGCAGCAACCGGTTACCCACCTCAGCTCACCTGTTCCACCATCCCGCTTCGGGCGACTCCTGCCATGTTCGCCTCCTGGTGGTCAACACACGTCATAGCAACCGGTTGTTTGGTTGTTCCGCTGTTCAGTCTATTTGCATATTGACATTTTATTGATTTCAGAGAGGAAGGGAGAAGGAGAGAAACATTAATGATGAGAGAGACTCTTCATTGATTGGCTACCTCCTGCATGCCCCCTACTAGAGATCGGGCCTGCAACCTGGGCATGTGCCTTTGACTGGAATCAAACCTGCGACCCTTCAGTCCACAGGCCAATGCCCTACCCACTGAGCCAAACCAGCTGGGGCTGTCACCTGGAGTTTTAACATTTTTATGCCCCAGGCCAGATAAGCAGTATCTCTGGGAGTGGGACTTGGGCACCAGTGTGTTTAAAGCTCCTAAGGGACCCTGACTGGTGTGGATTAGTGGTTAGAGCATTGGCCAAGCACTGAAGGGACGCAGGTTGGATTCCCAGTCAAGGTCATGTACCTGGGTTGCATGTTCCACCCCCCTGCCCCAGTTGCGGTGGATGTGGGAGGCAACCAATCAATGTGTCTCTCACAGAGGTGTTTCTCTCTCTTCACCCCTCAATTCCTTCCACTCTCTCTAAAAATCAATGGAAAAAAATAATCCTCCAGTGAGGATTAACAACAACAAAAAGGTCCCAAGGGATTTTAAGGTGCAACTCTTGGTCAGATTTCTGCTGAGCAGTAGATGGACTCAGATACTATATTGCTGTCATTATGGAGACCCGGCCTAGACTTTACTTCGCGAAAAGAAAATTCAAACTCACTGTATCTTATTCCACCTAAAAAAATCAAGTGCTATAAAACGATTTTTTTTTAATGGTCACCATTGTTTTTATAGTAAATGAATACAGTATCCGCCCACAATTTTGCTTGTAAAAAAAATATATTTTTTTTGTCCTAACCGGTTTGGCTCAGTGGGTAGAGCATCAGCCTGTGGACTGAAGGGTTCCAGGTTCAATTCGGGTCAAGGGCATGGACCTTGGTTGCGGGCACATTCCCAGTAGGAGGCGTGCAGGAGGCAGATGATCGATCTTTCTTGCGCATCGATGTTTCTGACTCTCTATCCCTCTCCTTTCCTCTCTGTAAAAAAGATGGGGTTCACTCAGGGGCCCCCATAGGACTGGGAGAGACCGGGTGTTCACATACCTGTTGTGATGCCTTCCGGCCAGCAGGGGGCACCCATACGCCACTGCTCCGGAGCTGGCGGCCTTGGGTGAGGCCGGAGAGCTGTTCCACATTCACGCGGGAGGAAAGCCGAGAAAAGACACGGAGGTGACATTACGCTAGAATTTGTTTCCACGGGTATAATTCAAAGCTAAAGCCAAACAGCCGGGAAATGCTCATTTGGCAAGCATGTGGCTCCATGGCAGGTGGGAATGGAAAGGGAAACAGCCCCTTTGGAAGACCGACTCAATCCTGCCGCGCGCGCACACACGGCTGTATGAATCCGCAGTTCCAGTCCTGGGCGCTTACCCAACAGAAGTGATCACCGAGAGACATGCAAAAAGGCGCATTCAAACCCACATTGCGGATTATCAGCCCAAACTAGAAACTTCCCAAGTGCCCGTGAACGATGTGCCGAACGAAGTAAATTTCGGTACAATCACCCAATAAAATACTCTATGTGAGCCCCAAACCACTTAACGGGGGAATGTACCATCTTAGCAAATTGTAAGCGCACAACGCGGTGTCGTTAACTACGGGCACAGCGTGGGCGCGCTTCTGCAGCGCGCTCTCGAAGTTTTCATCTGGCCAACAGCCGGAACTTGACACCTTTGGAACAGCAACTCCCATGATCCCTCCCCCAGCCCTTGGCAAGCACCATTCTCCTCTCCTTCCACGCGTTTGGCTTTCAGATTCCTCGCCTAAGAGAAACCATGAACGGCTTGTCCTTCGGTCTGGCTTATTTCACTCAGCAGCGTGGCCTCCGGGTTCATCCATGCTGTCGCAATGAGCAGAATTTCTTCCTCGGAGGCTCGATCATCTTCGGTTGCTGTCGAGATCACATTTCCTTTACCCGTCCGTTGTCGAACGGGTTCCAGGATAGAGCATAGGTGAGGCCAAAGCAGTGTTTTCAACAAGGAAAACTTGGCAGGGAAGGAGTCCAGATTCACCCCAAGGAGAGTGGATCACTAAAATATGTCCCAATACTAAATACTAAAGCAGTTATATCATCAACATGGGTGAAAACCACATATAAAATACTCATTCAAATGTTAGTTGATGAATGCCTTTACAGTATGCCATGTATCTAAGATATAAAAGTCTCCGTAAATACCATATAGTGTTGATGGTGAAACACCACATAGGGAAAGAATACAGTGAGGTGAGGAATTATATACTGCAAGATCATGATGATAATAATAATAATAATACCTTGGGAAGATGCCTAACTTCTGTCATTTAATTTTTCATTTTTATAAAAAAATTTGGCATAGCTTTGGGTATGACTTGCATTCTGTGTGTATTAAATATTTCTTAAGAGCTGGGATGCCATGCAGTGAATTAGAGGTACCCTGGTAATTTTTTTTATTTTTATTTTTTATTGATTTTAGCGCAGAAGGGAGAGGGAGCGAGAGAGAAACATCAACGATGAGAATCATTGATCCGCTGCTTCCTGCACGCCCCCTACTGGGACCCGAGCCCAAAACCTGGGCCATGTGCCCTGACCAGGAATCAGCGGTGACCTCCTGGTTTATAGGTTGACTCTCAACCACTGAGCCACACTGCCTGGACTACCCTAGTAATTTTTAACAGTCAAGTCGTCAAAGTTCAGAAATTTGATGATTCAGAGCTCCAGGATGAAGTAACAGGTTTTATGCAATTGCTACCAGTCATTCACATGGACACAGGCAGGAGAACAAATATTTATCTCTGTGAGCTCTAGACATCTTTGAACATTATTCCCACGGGAACAGCTCTGGAGGGAGGTCTGCCATCTTCTCCCGGAATATCCTGTCAAAGACTTCAGCTTGGGCCACTGTGAAGTGATTTTTCCAGTCTCCAGAAATGCCTGGCAAACATAAAATAGAGACACATATCAGATGTAGGGGTAGGTCTCAAGACCCCAAGACATCTCCTTCTGGACCTACTCCTCTGTCCCCTTGACAGGGAAATTGCAGCTAAGATAGCAGAAAGGCAAGGGGGTCATGGTGGGCCTTTGACTGCCTGCAGCCTTACTCATTTACACGTTCACCTCGTCTGGAAACCATTTCCTATCGTCTCCTCTCTCCCAGCCTACCCTGTATACAATCCATGTGATACATGCAGTCTGATGCAGCTAGAAGTGGAACACTTCTCACTTCTCTTACTACCACCTCGGCCCCAGCCAGCATTGTTTCCCACTGGATTATTGTATTTGACTCCTCATCTCTCTGTTTTGAGTCTGTCTCCTTTGTAAGCTTTCCTCAGCACATCAGCTACCTAGATTCTGTGAGAAACCAGATGACCCGATTCCAGATCATGTCACTTCCTGCTCCACTTCTCCAAGGACTTATGGTTTCGCTCAGTGAGCGTGCTTATGGCTTCCACGGGGCTTCTGGTGAGTTGGTCCCCTCTCATTTCTCTGACTCCATCTCTTTGTTTTAAAAAATATATTTTTTATTGATTTCAGAGAGGAAAGGGAAAGAGAGAGAGAGATAGAAATATCAATCATGAGAGAGAATCACTGATCCGCTGCCTCCTGCACACCCCACACTAGGAATAGAGCCCACAACCTGGGCATGTGTCCTTGACCAGAATTGAACATCCCTTCAGTCCACAGGTTGATGCTCTATCCACTGAGCTAAACTGGCTAGGGCTGACTCCACCTCTTAAGGCCATCCACTTGCTTCCTCAGCTCCATCATGTTGAGTCTTCTCATTCTGCCTTAAACATGCTAGGCATCCTCCCTTCTCAGACTATTTGAAGTAAAAGATTTTTTAAAATATATATCTTATTGATTTTTTTTTTTTTACAGAGAGGAAGGGAGAAAGATAGAGAGTTAGAAACATTGATGAGAGAGAAACATCCATCAGCTGCCTCCTGCACACCTCCTACTGGGGATGTGCCCGCAACCAAGGTACATGCCCTTGACCGGAATCGAACCTGGGACCTTTCAGTCCGCAAGCTGATGCTCTGTCCAGTGAGCCAAACAAGTTAGAGTGAAGCAAAAGATTTTGACATCAGAACCCACGCTCTTAATTTATTATTATTGTTTTTATAGCATATAAATTAATACTTAGATGTTATATTTATATATTAACTAAATGAATACATTGATTAAGTTAATAAACAACAGAATGATATGTAATCATACATAAATTAGTAACATATTATATACGTATATGCATAGAAATAATATAACAGAATGCCTAATAAATAATTGGCACCCTATAAACATCTGCTGTTACTCTTGTGCCTTCATTACTAGAACAATTTTTGTTATAAAAGATTCTCATCCTCTGTACCACACCTGACTTTGAGTGAGCGAGAATGAGCGCTTGAGGAACCAGAATCTCTGTAAACTCAATATGGCTACCCTGGATGCAGCATCAGATCGAGAGGACGTTTCTGTGCTGGTGAACCTGTGGAACCAAGCATGTTGTCTGCTACCCAAATACAATGGTATGGTCCTGGCCGGGTAGCTCAGTTGGTTAGAGCCTTGTCCCCATTTGCCAAGGTACGGGTTTGATCCCTGGTCAGGGCACATACAAGAATCAAGCAATGGCCCTGGCTGGTGTGGCTCAGTTGGTCGGGCATCGTCCTGTGCACCAAAAGGTTGCCAGTTTGATTCCTGGTCAGGGCACAAGTCACCTTTATAAGCTGGGTTGGAGGCGTGGTCTCCAGTGGGTTCATGCGGGAGGCAGCTGATCAATGTCATTCTCTTTCTCTCTCTCTCTCCCTCACCTGTCCTCTCTCTCTAAAAATCAATTTTAAAATCTTTTTAAAAAAATCAACCAATGAGTGCATAAAAAAGTGGGAAAACAAATCAACGTTTCTCTCTCTCCCTTCAGCTGTCTCTAAAATCAATAAATAAACATTTTAAAAATTACAATGTGGCTCAATCGGTTGGAGTGTCGTCCCATACACCAAAAGATTTTGGACTCTATTCCCAGTCAGGACAGATACCTAGGTTTTGGGTTCAGTCCCCAGTTGGGGCACATACCAAAGGCAACCAACCAATCAATATTCCCTCTCACATCATTGTTTCTCTCTCCCTTCCCCTCTTTCTAAAATCAATAAGCATATCCTCAGATGAGGATTTAAAAAAATACAATGGTATGAAGGGCACAGGGCAGATAGTCCCATTCCAAAAGGGAGAAATCAGAAAGAAGAGAAGGATCATGGGGTCCAGCAAATCCAAACCCAGCAGGTCACATTCCATTCTATTAAAAAAGTCTTAATTACAGTATCATTGGTATGAAAATTATATTAGTTTCAGCTCCACAACTTAGTGATTCCACGTTTACATACCTTATCATGGGATCACGCTATGTCTAGCAACCCTCTAGATTCTAAATATGGAGATTCAGCCTCTTTGTCTTGATGCTCTGACCTCCTGGCCCACTGGGGTGGTGGCCCCCATCCCCTCTGCCCTGGGTGGTGGCCCCACCTATTCCAGGTCTTTTGAAGCATTTAATTTCTTTCTTCCATGAGTCATCCTGGATACACTTGAACTATAGGGCTCTGGGGAAATGGGCTCCTCCTCTTCCATGCAGTGGGACATACTTCACTCATATTTACCCCCAAAGATATGAACACGATTAATCATTCACCACAGGGAATGATAGCAAGACAGGCTCTCGGTGAAGAGAAAAGTCTCTCCTCTCTCCTCTCTCCTCTCCAGTTGAATCATTGTTTATACATTTCATTGTTCAGAATTGTTCTCCATGCTAACTCGGCAATGGGGTGGCGCCAACATGACCAGCCCCACTCCTGCCGTCAGTTCCCAGGACAATCACAGCCAGCAGGTTGGCAGGTGTGGAGAATTCACCTGGGCACCACTAGCGGAGTGGATATCCCCTCTACCAAATTCGTAGAAGGGAGAATCTGAGTGACCTGCCTAAGTCAGATGACCATTCCGGGTCGAATCAACTTTCTCCAAGCGTCTGCAGCCCACATCAGGACTCTGAAAAGAGACTCCCTGAGAACATTGTGTGAGAAGTTCTCTGGGCGATGAACAGTTACAGTCTCTAAGTCCAAACACTTCCTAGCTCCAGCTGCTAGTGTCCTGCTGTAAGCACAAGAATGCCCTCCGCGTACTCTGATACCTTCTGAAGTCGGACCGTTTTCTCTTACCTTTTCTCATAAGGGACCCATTCTTCTCCTCTATAAGCCAGCCACGCAGGAGAGTGTAATTGGACATCTTGTTTTCTTTCATGACCTGGAAGGAGCTGTGCTTGAGGAGTGAGGTCAGCTCTTCCGGTTCTAATGTCTGGCCCAGGAAGCGGCAGATCTTCTGTACGGCACTTCGTGTGTCCTAGAAGAAGAAAGAGCAAAAGAGAGGACATGAGAGACGAAGAGCTTAGACAAGGAGATGAGAAGGAGGGAATGAATGGCCGAATGAGGAGCAGAAGGAGCAGGAGGAGGAGGGAGAGAGGAAGAGAGGAACAACACAGAGATGAGAAGTATTGACTTGAATGTGAATTGAGGAAGAAGAAAGGGGAGAAGGCTGGGGTGCACGTGGGAGGCAACCAATCCATGTTTTTCTCTCTCTTTCTCTCCCTTCTTTTTTCCCTCTAAAATCAATACAAACACTAAATAAAAAGGTATCAGTGGAACCAAGAACACGTGAAGAAGTAAGGCATGGCGCTCGGGGGTGCCAATCACAAGTGGGACAATGGAGACCAGGGAGCTTCTTTCGCTCCTAAAGATAAACTTTGACTGAGAAGGTGGACTGGAGACACAGAGGAGTGGATGGAAGTTAGAGGGAGTGAAGACAGGGTGATGAGACTGTGTACTGCACAGGAGCCATAGTTACCTGCTTTAGCTCTTCATAACTCACTACCAGAACGTTCTCCTGCCCTCTCACGGACATCCAGCCTCGAGTGTGGTCAAACCACGATCCAAACGCCACTGCATGGGGGGAGGGGGGCAGAAAGAGTGGTGGGTCACAGACGGTGACATCAGGGACCCACCTGTTGTGTCCAGTCTTGTGGGCACACTTGCTCACACCATGTCTAGCACACAACTATTAGCTGAATGAATGCGTGTAGAGATGGAAAATTATTATCCAACATCAGGCATTTACCTTGTATGAGCCTACTTCACTGAGAGCAGACTCTGAACTCAGTTTTCTTATTTAAAAAAAATTTTTGGAATTGATTTTAGAAAGAGAGAGGGAGGGAGAGAGAGATCCCTTGCTCCACTTATTCGTGTACTCGTTGGTTGATTCTTTTTAAAAAAAAAATTTTTTTTTAAATTGATTTTTAGAAAGAGAGGAAGGGAGAGGGGGAGAGAGAACATTGATTGGCTGCCTCCTGCATGCCCCCTACTGGAGATCAAGCCTGCAACCATGGCATGTGCCTTGATCTGGAATTGAAGCAGCAACCTCTTGGTGCACAGACAACACTCAGCCTGCTGAGCCACACTGGCCAGGCCTCATTGGTTAATTCTTGTATGTGCCTGGACCAGGGATCAAACCCACAACTTTGGTGAATCAGGATAATGCTCCAACCAACTGAGCTACCTGGCCAGGGCTGAACTGAGTTTTCTTTTTCACTAATCTTCACCTGAGAATTGATTTTTGGAGTGGTAGTGGGTTTGGGAGGGAGAAGACAGGGGGAGAGAGAGAGAGAGAGAGAGAGAGAGAGAGAGAGAGAGAGAGAGAGAGAGAGAGAGAGAGAGAATTTGTTGTTCCACTTATTATGCTTTCTTTCATTGCTTTTTGTCCGTGCCCAGACTGGGGATTGAACCCACAACTTTGGTGTATCGGGGGGATGCTCCAACCAACTGAGTTACTAATCAAGGCTGTACCCAGTTTTCAAGGGTCTCTAAGGAGACCTGTCAGAGCCATGTGGCCCAACAAGAAGGGTATTCTTGCTGCCCCAAATCTGTTCACCATTTAGAATTTTGAGTTGTCTTCTTGCTATCATTGTTGCTGTTCTAATTACTGTTCCTTTGGAAATTATCTGCCTTTTCTCTGGTTTAA
>PVJC01015657.1:0-34421 GCA_004026665.1 Murina feae | reverse complement strand
CTCCCCTCCCTCTTCCCCTCCCTCTTCCCATCTTCCCTCTCTCCCTCCCTTCCTCTCTAAAACCAATCAATCAATAAAAATTAAGCAACTAGCTCCCTTTCCAGTGGTTCTTAACTTTCTGGCCCTTTAAATACAGTTCCTCATGTTGTGACCCAACCATGAAATTATTTTCGTTGCTATTTCATAACTGTAATGTTGGTACTGTTATGAATCGTAATGTAAATATCTGATATGTAGGATGGTCTTAGGTGATCCCTGTGAAAGGGTGGTTGGACCACCAAAGGGGTCAAAACCCACAGGTTGAGAACCGAACCACTGCTTTAGACCATTACATGACCCTTCTCAGCAGTTAGGATTTGTAAGTGCCTGAATATGAAATTTTGAGCATAGATTATGTTGTTTTCTTATGAAACAAGTGATTCCCCATCCCTAAAACAAATACCGAGTGTCAGCATGTTCTAGGCCCCGTGCTAGGTATTAGGAAGGCAACCAGAGATGCACGGGAAGGCCTTGCTTTCATGGAGCTGTATTTGAGGGAGACAGATAAGTAAACTGGCAGTTCTGATCCATTGTGGTAAGTCCTGTGAAAGAGGCATGTTCAGGGCACCATGAGGGCATACAGTTAAGGTCTCTTACTCATCCAGTCAAGTCTGAGAAGGCTTTCTGGAGGAATCCACACCTGATCGGGATCCCGAAAGGTAAGAAATTCGAATTGGCTAGATCAAGTGAAGAGAGAAAGGAGGCAGAGAAGGGCAGTTCAGTTAGTATGTGGGGAAACCTGAGTTTCTTCTTTGCAAAGAGCCTGGGACATACTGGAAACATAGTACTTTTTATAAATCACCTTCTCTGTCTTGGACATTTTCATTCCTGATTCGTAGAAAGTACTCAGCAATTTATCTTGGACAATTAATTGTAAAAGCTTTTATTTATGTTTATTTTAAACCCTCACCCAAGGTCATGCTTCTGTTGATTTGAGAGAGAGGGAGAGAAACATTGATTGTTTGCCTTCCCTATGTGCCCCGACGGGGCCTGAACCTGCAACTTGGCTATGTGCCCTGACCAGGGATTGAATCCACCTTCTGGTATATGGGATGATGTTCCAACCAACTGGGCCACACCTGTCAGGGCTATTTCCGTTTTTTTAACAGTGATTTTTAGGGGCTCGGATTCCCTTCTTTTAACTGTAAGACACTATTTGAATATGAAATGTTCAAAGGAATTATTATGGTATTATACACTCGTGTACTACATAATGACATTTTGCTCTACAAGAACCACATATAAATGTTTCCATAACCGTTGCCTAGTGATGTAGCCGCCTTAATGCCCTAGTGCAAGACATCACTCACATGTTTGTGGTGATGCTGGTATAAACAAATCCGCTCTGTTAGTCGTAGAACAGTGTAGCACAGGTAATTACATACAGTATGTCATCCTCGATAATAATAAATGGCTGTTCTGGATTATGTGTTACAGGCACCTCTCACAGACACTGGAGAGGTGCTTTCAGACAGCCCCCAGAGTGGGAGGGAGGGCGCTGTCCCCAACCTTGATTCTTGTCTTTCATGTAAATGAATTTAAAAGAGAAAATTCCAGAGGGTTGCATTGTGATGAAGCCAAGTTTATTAAAGCAATGAAAGCAAGCAAATTTATTAAAGAAGTGAGGCAAGCAAATCCATACATCTGGCTTATGCAGGGCAAATGGGCTCCCAGCTAATCTGAAGAGCAAGTTGAGTGGAGGTGTGAGGCATTATATGTATACTAGAGGCCTGGTGCACAAAAATTTGTGCACTCGGGGGGGTGGGGGTCCCTCAGCCCCGCCTGTGTCCTCTTGCAGTCTGGGACCCTTCAGGGGATGTCCATCTGGTTACTTAGGCCTGCTCCCCGGAGGATCAAGCCAAAGCTGGCAGTCAGACATCCCTCTGGCAGCCCGAGAGCCCTCAGGGGATGTCCACTTGACAGTGGGGAGCAGATCTAAGCTGCAGTCGGACATCCTTAGTGCTGCTGAGGAGGCGGGACAGGCTCCTGCCACCACCGCTGTGCTGGCAGCCGTCAGCCGTCAGCCTGGCTTGTGGCTGAGCAGAGCTCCCCCTGTGGGAGCGCAAGTATAACCAGTGGGCAGCTCCTGCATTGAGCATCTGCCCCCTGGTGGTCAGTGTGTGTCATAGTGACCAGTCATTCCCAGTGGTTCTGCTGTTAGGGTCAATTTGCATATTACTCTTTTATTACATAGGATCCTCCTGCCTATAGGTTTCAGAATTCCTCTGCTGAAGTTTCTGGTACAGATTCATTCTCAAGGCCCCTTTTTACTTTGCTGTGGCCTTCCCAGAATTCATGAGGAGCACTGGCAATGTTACCTTGCCAAGCCTTGAGGCTGCTGGCTTCTTCTTTAGGGAATAAATCTGCCCTTTCCCCCTTCCCCCCTTTCCCCTTCCCACCATAGTTTCCTGCATTCCCTCCTTCAGAAGGCTTTTAACCATTTGCTCTGTGTCCTTGGCTGGGGAAGATAATGGCTGGTTATTTACAAGCCTGCTGCAAATTGTCTAAACTGTTTGGCCTTGTTTTAACTTCCCTGTCGGTTTCCCTATCCCTCTTGCCCTAGAATTTTCCTAGTTTCTTCATTATCCTGTAATGTGTGTATTTACTATACTTTCTATTGTTACATAAGAGTAGCTCTTATTTAAAAAATAGTTTGCTATGGCACCGTATGCCATGTCGCACTGGTAGCAGTCTTAGAAATCCTGTATTTAGTCTGTCTCTTGATGGCACCATTTCCTCTTGTGCCTGATTTAGTCTCTTGTTGTTTAGTATGTAACACACTGTACAGGCTTGTAGCCTAGGCTTGGATAAGTGCACTCTGATGTTCATGCAATTATGAAATCGCCTAGCGACATTTCTCAGAACATATTCCTGTTGTTAAGTGTCACACACCCATTAAGAGGTACACCCCCATCCCTTCATCTTTTGGTCTTTTACTCTAAAAGACCTAGAAGGATAATGTTCTAAACTTCATTAATATTTCACCTCAGTCACTATTTTAACCAGAAGATAGCGACTTGTCTCTTTAATAAGCATCAAAATTAATTGAACTGTAGTTCTCAGAAATGTTTTCTTCCTTTAGGAATGTGTCAGTGCTTTGAAGTTGAGGCTCCCTGGAAGAATATATATGTCTTTGGGTGTTCAGAGGGAGTAAAAAACATGGAAATAACTTTCAAAAGATTTAGAGAGGTTTGGCTGCCACCCACCTGAATTTAGAGAAAACTGAGGAGAGACTTAAAAAAAGAAGAAAGTATGAGACAGGAGGAGTTGATATCCTCTCTTTAAATTAGTGGTCAAAGTTGTAATAGACTGACCTGGCCTTTAGGACTTACTTGTGCTAGCAAAGACAAACTTTACTTAGCAGAGATCAAGCTCCCAGCAGCACTTATTCCAAATTGCAAAACAAAAATGAAGCTTAATGGTATTCTAAAAGTTTTTATAAGGGGACTAGGGGCCTGGTGCACGAAATTTGTGCCCTGGAGGGGGGGTTCCTCAGCCCAGCCTGCCCCTTCTCACATATTGGGAACCCTCAGGGGGTGTCCTACTGACAGCTTAGGCCCGCTCCCTGCTCCTCCTGGGGAGCGGGCCTAAGCCGCAGTCTGGCCTCCTTTTGTGGTAGGCGACCAGGATAATCAGAGGAAACCACGAGCCCCATCACCCCGCTGCTGCAGCCACTGCCAGTCACCGCAGCCACCAAGGTGTTTTCATCAACACGGACTCCAGTCCCTTCACCATGAAAAAATGAAAACTTTCTTTAGGCATTTTCAAGATGTGTCCTTCATAGGATATGACATTTCTTTCTTTCTTTTCTTTTTATCCTCACCTGAGGATATGTTTCCATTGATTTTTAGAGAATGTGGGTGAGAAGGGAAAAACAGAGAGAAACATCAAAGTGAGAGGAACACTTTGATTGGTTGCCTCCTGCATATGCCCTGACCTGGGCCCCAGCCAGGGAGGAGCCTGCAACCTAGGTGCATGCCCTCAGTCAGAATTGAACCTAGACCCTGCAGTCAGCAGGCTGAGGCATTATGCACTGAACCAAACTGGCTAGGGCAGGATATGACATTTCTTAGCCCGCCAGCAGTGGACTTTCATTTTTTTCTCCAGGAGTGAGATGGAAAAACCCTAGCTTGTCTTTAGGGATTCTTATTGCCCAAGTTGCTAAGAATATTACTAGTGGCATACAGGGAGCTTAGCCAATGAGTGGTAAGAAAAGGTGTTTTCTCTGTAGTTCACTCCAATCACCAGCTCCACCCCTGCCTCTCCAGTCGCAGCTTTACCCTTGCCCAGACCTGTAGCCTCTGGTCGAGGATGCAGGCCTAGGCAGGGGGCCCCCAAACCCCTCTGATCGCCAGCTTCACAGAGCCCAGGCCTCTGCAATCACCGGCTCTGATCCTGCCCCCTGCCATCACTGACTCTGCCCTTGTCCCACTGGCAGCCTCTGGCCAAAGCTGCAGGCCTGGGCAGGGACCTCCAGATCCCTGCGATCGCCAACTCTGCCCCTGCCCCCTCCAATCACTGGCTCCCCCCTTGCCCATGCCTGAGGCCTCTGGTGAAGGCCTCTGGCCTGGGCAGGGGACCCCCAGCCCTCTGTAATCACCTGTTCCGCCCCTCGGGTCCCCCGCCTCCCCAGCCACCTGCCTGGCTAACAGGCCTGACCACTTCAGTGGCGGGGCTGAGCCAGACTGGGCGCCGCCATCTTGTGGATGTTGATGCCACCATCTTGTGGTCATGGGGGCAGCCCATCTTGTGGCTGTGGGAGCGGCCATCTTTGTGACGGAGTGATGCCTAATTTGCATATTACTCTTTTATTAGAATGTGGCTATGGGCACCGCCATCTTGTGGCCATGGGGGCAGCCTACTTTGTGATGGAGTGATGCCTAATTTGCATATTACTCTTTTATTAGATAGGATGACATCGTTTCCCTACCCTATTTCTGTTTTACCATGGCATCCAAACCGGTTTCCCTCTAAAAGTTATTAAATACTAGTGGCTCGGTGCATGGGTTTGTGCACATTGAAAGGAAATTAAATAGAAGATTCATGCAGTAAACATTTATTTATTTATTTATTTATTTATCTTTATATTTTTTTTATTTCAAAGAGGGAGAGGGAGAGAGAACTGGAAACATCATTGATGAGACAGAATCATTGATTGGCTGCCTCTCAATCAAATACTGGGGACCGAACCCACAACCCAGGCATGTGCCCTTGATCAGAATTGAAACTGGGACCCTTCGGTCTGCAGGCTGACGCTCTGTCCACTGAGCCAAACTGGCTAGGGCAGTAAACGTTTATTTTTACATTGCCAGTGCCCATCACATGTACCAGCCAGTCAGTCACATGCGATTGGCGCCAGCGAGAACGTGCGCAAGTCAGTGTTGTGTGTCATCTACCGGTCAGTTGGACAGATGATCGGTCTTAGCCTTTTATATATATAGATAGATTACCAAATTCTTACAAATATAAGTTTATGTTGTTAATGCTTTTTTCCTTTATAGACAGTTTCACTGACACATGTTTTTTTATTTGCTTTTTATTTCTTTTATTTCTTATTGTGAAATCTCCAAATCCATTGTTTAATTAATTAAAAAAACCTGACTTGGTGTATTTTAGTGTTTTTATGCAATTACAATGACTACCATTAATATATTTGCTGATTGGAAAATTCTCAAAATTCCTTTATGAATATGAACTTCCTAAATATTTTCATGACAGTAACTTTAGCCATTGGGACTTCTTTAAATAGACCCTTTTAGCCTTTCTCTCAAGCAAACTGTTAATTCAGTCCTCTAAATTTTATGCTCTCCCAGCCTTTCTTGATAGCCTCTTTCCATTGTTAATCCCCAAAGTATTTCTGTAACTAATGTTTTGAATATCATTACAGATCATTTTCTATATTTCTAATCAGAGAGTTCTATATTATGTGGTCTGTGTATACTAAACCTTAGATAAATACCTTTTTGTCATTTCTCCTGTAGTATAAGTTAATTTCACCCTTTGCATTAGGCCTTTTAACATATGCTTAGCAAATTTGTTTTTGTTTCTCTCTGAGTCTTTTAGTGTTCTGTGTTTTATTTTGAAATTGGAGACCATACTGCTTTAATAAGAATCTGAGAGCATAATAGAAGGCTTGGTTTTCACCTGTCAGAAACTTTACACTGCTGATTTCTACTTGACTTTTGTCATACCATTATTTATTTTTTATTTTTTCCTGACACATTCTACTAAGCCAACATTTTCATTGACTTTATTAGTATTTGGGCCCTGGTGGGCTAGTAATGTGAAATTATCCATATTGAACTTAGTTTTATTTTGATGTTATTATTTCTTTAATATATTGAGGTCCCTCATGTATGCATCTTTCTTTTAATAAATTAGCAACCATGCTCAACTTAGTGTTCCTAGGACCTTTTACAAAATTAATAACATATTCTCAATTCCTTCATCCAGGTTCTTGGTAAAGGTATTAGGTAGCAGTGCATAGAGTGACTTTTCTTTAAGCTGCTTACGAGGCATTGCATTTTAGATGTAATCGTACATTCTTTTGTGTATATTCATTCTGTCTACCTACCTACTTACCTACCTATCATCTATCCGTTACTGGCATTTTGGAGATTTGGGGTTCCCCAAGAAAGAAATCGAAAGGAAATCCCAGAGAAATTTCCAGACAGATTTTATTAAGCTTATGCTCGAGTACAAGGGAGGCAGCACGGAGGAAAGGAAGGTCCTCTGAACTGGCTTGGGGGCTGGCTCTGCTGGGCTGTTTTTATAAGCTGGGGACAAAGCAGGTTCACACGTGGAATTTTCCAAGTGAAGGTTGGAAAAACAGACAGAAGGGAGATAAAAATTTGCTTTTTTTTTTTTAACAAGAAGTAGAGGGGCAATGACATTCTTGGGGCTGACTTATCAGTGTTTCTTCTAGCCATCTGACTTCCTCGGGATCAGGATAAGGACTGCTGGGTGGCTCCAGCTCTGTGGGGTTTTTATCCAGTGTCCTGGGGGTCCCAGGCCCAGGTTCTTATGCTGTCTCATCTGTATATATTTCAGCACCCAGTCACCTACACAAGTATTTGCTGTTTCCTGACTCGAGTTGCTGGGCCAGAAAAAGAGAACATTCAGCTAGGGAGGCAGTGACTTGAATGGCCTCTTTAGCATCAGACCTAGTCACCACCAATAAGGGCAAATATTGGTTGGGCAGCGAGGTTGGTACAAGCAAACAAACAAAAAAATCAGTTCTGTACCAGTGTGTGTCCCAGAGAGATCTTATGTGGTAGAGCCTCCTGACTTACTTGGGCTTTCAAATCTTAATCTAGAATCGAAGTCCTATCTGTAAATTTGTTGACTAAACTGAAGTTTCATTTTAGAGAAAATGGTGAGATTTGTTTGGGAAAATTAGACATCATATGTTTTCCTTGTCTAAATAATTAGCCATTCTTTCATGGAAGGCAATTAATAAGTTACCTTGACATATTTTTTCTGAGACATTAAGGTTGCTCTGTGGTTTCACAGAGAATTGTGTTTTTCTAGAGAATTGAACGTTGGTATTTTGATAACTTGGACTAATATTTTCTTATATAACTGCCATGTTTTCTTAAAAAAAAAAATCTGCATTTTAAATATGTTCACAAAACCACTAAGTCATTTATGTGTTGTTAGGTGATTGTGATAGGATGTCATGGAGTGGAAGGCCATGATTGGAAGGTCTCTGTTGTTAGAAATAGAAGCATCAAGGAAGCAAGTGCAGAAAATGCATTTTTAAGATGAATCCAGGATATGTGTTTATACCTTTACCATTTTGTATATAGGAGACAGACAGCCTGAGGTCTAATTCTCCATTTCCAACCTTATTTCTACCAGAGTGACCTTAGCACTTCCATGATTTAAAGACTTTTATCCTCTTTGCCTCTGAGATACAATTCAAAGTCCATTTTTCCCAAGGACTTGCATGGTTTTGTCCTTGCCTGCTTTTTCTCTCAACACTTCACATCTTTTATTCTACCCCCTTACTGTGCCATTATCTCTTGCCTTGGGGCCTTTTTGCTGTCAATACTCTCCTACCCTTTTGCTTGGCCCCTTGCTCATTCTCATTCTAAAATCTTCCTCCTTCCATGTAGGAGTCACTTCCTCCAGGAAGTCTTCTGTCTCCCAAGTTAAGGTTAGGTGCCCCTGTCAAACATTTAAGTCTGTGAGTTCAGGGACCAACTTGTTTTGTTCCGACTTCACTCCTATTGCTTGCAATTTAGGGAGTAAATTAACTGTGAAGTTGGTACTTCTCAGACTTTTCCACTGAAAGAAAAGAGAATTTTTAAAGTCAATTTAAAATATAAGATATTTTCTTCTTAGTTACTAACTGTATAATACTTTCCTAAATCTCCAACTGAAGCAGACACCACTGAAAGGTATGTCAAGGTATACCACTGAGTTTTATCCAGCCATTGCTGATGTTCAGCCCTGTGAGTAATGCTGGTTTTGTTAATTTGCTTTTGTTAACCACAGCACCACTCCTTATCTTATAAAGCAATTTAAATTGAAATTAGTCCCTTTATGGCTTCAAATTTGTATTTACAACCTCTGAAAGACCCACACTCCAGCTGCTTTCTAGTTGATTCTGCTCCAGTAGTGTCGCGCTTGCTCACTGATTGCTCAGAAACTCTGTCTGCTGCTGAAATTGGAATGGATTACAGGTATTTAAAAAATATTTTTGCTTTCATGATATCCATAAACAAATAAAAGGTAATATGCAAATTGGTCATGACGCCCTAACAGTCATGACTGGATATACTAATTAGTCACAACTGGATATACTAATTAGTCATGACCAGTATGCAAATTGACCATCACTCCAACACACAAGATGGCCACCCCCAGGTAGCCACAAGATGGCCTGCAGAGGAGGGCAGTTAGGGGTAACCAGGCCTGCAGGGGAGGGCAGTTAGAGGTGATTGAGTTGGCAGGGGAAGGCAGTTGGGGGCAACCAGGTCTTCAGAAGAAGGCAGTTAGGGGTGACTGAGCCTACAGGGGAGGGCAGTTGGAGGTGACCAGGCCGGCAGGGGCGGGCAGCTGGGGGCAAACAGGCCGGCAGGGGAGTGGTTAGGGGGCGATCAGGCTGGCAGGCAGAAGTGGTTAGGGGCAGTCAGGCAGGCAAGCAGGTGAGCAGTTGGGAGCCAACAGTCTGGATTGTGAGAGGTACATGCCCTTAATCGGAATCGAACCTAGGACCCTTCAGTATGCAGGCGGACGCTCTATCCACTGAGCCAAACCAGTTAGGGCGAGCTGCACATTCTTTATTCAGTCTGCGTTGGGAGTTCAAGTAAATAGTTCTTCACTTTCAAATTCCTGTATGAAAGTAGGAGCATAATATGATGTGGAGCTCTTATCACCACTCTCATGTGCTGAACCTTTAGTGGAAATAAGAACACATGATATGCTTTTAACATAGATGGACTTTTGATTGCATACATATGTATTCAGACACAGTACATCCATATACCTTGAACTGTGCAGTGTTTTCAGCAAAGACTATCTTCTCAAAATGGACCAAGTTTAAGGCAAAAAAAAGAAAGACTTTTTTTTTAAGGTGAGCGAAGGATATTATAATCACTTCAGGAAGAGAAATAGAGAGTAACATTAGCAAGATGATGAACTAGGAGGTCACCACACTTTCCGTCCACAAAAGCTACTAAGCAACTACAGATAAAAATAGTTCTAGGACAGCTCTGGAGTATAGTGAGGAAGCCGCTGCAATACAGTGGGACAAAAAAACTGAGAACAGCTCCATAGAAAAGCATAGGATGCATTTTACTAGCATCACCTTACCTCTAGTCCTCCAGAGATTGACACCTAGAAGGATTCCCTTGGCCCTGACCTTTCCTTAGAATGGAACAGAGTAGCTCTGGCTCATGTGTGTCTTTGGTTAGAGCATCGGCCCTTGCACTCAAGGGTTGAGGGTTCAATTCCCAGTCAAGGGCGTGGCTCCATCACTGGCCCCAGTTGGAGCACAAGTGGGAGGCAACCAACTGACGTGTCTCTCTCACATCAGCGTTTCTCCCTCCTTGCCTTCTTCTTTCCCTTCCTCCCTCCCTCCTTCCATTTTACTTTCTCTGAAAAAACAATGGAAAAAATATCCTCATTCATGATTAAAATTCTTAAAAGATAGAGAAGGAACTTAACCTCACTGCAATAAAGGCCATCTATATATGTCCACAGTTAACATTGTAATCAACATGGAAAACTGAAAGCTTCTCTTTTAAGATTCAGTATAAGGTACAGCAAAGGATTCCCCTTTTCAACATAGTACTGGAAGCTCCAGCCAGAGCCATTAGACAAGAAAAAGATATAAAAGGCATTCAAATTAGAAAGGAAGAAGTATCTCTTTTTGTAAATGACAAAGACACCCTCTGTTTATGATTTAGAAGAATTAATATTGGTAAAATGCCCATACTACCCAAAGCGACCTACAAATTCAGTGGAATGCCTATCAAAAGCCCAATGGCATTCTTTACAGAAGTACTGGTAGAAAAAACAATTCACAAATTTGCATGAAACCTCAAATAGCAAAAGAAATTTTGAGCTAGAAGAACAAAGCTGGAAGCATCATACTGACTGATTTCAAACTATATTACAAAACTACAGTAATCAAAACATCCTACTGGCATTAAAAAAGAGATATATACCAGTGGAAAAAATAGAGAGCCCATAACTAAGTCCATGATATCTACAGTCAACTGTTCTTCAACAAGAGTGCTAAGAACACATGGGGGAGAAGGATAGTCTTTTCAGTAATGGTGTTGGGAAAACTGGATATCTACATACAGAAAAATGAACTGGGCCTTTATTTTACAACCATATAACAAATCAACTCAAAATGGATTAGAGACTTAAATGTAAGACATGAAACTGTAAAACTACTAGAAGAAAACATAGGGAAGAAGCTTGACATTGGTCTGGGGGAGGATTTTTTTTTATATATATAACATAAAAAAAACAAGATAAAGCAAAAATGAACAAGTGGGGTTGCATTAAACTAAAAACCTTCTGAACAGCCAAGGAAACAGTCAACAGAGTACAAAGGCAACCTATGTAAGGGGATAAAATATTTGCAGACCTTATATCTGCTAAGGGGTTAATATCTAAAATATTACAACTGAATAACAAATTTTAACATTGATTTAGGATTTTTGGTTATTACGATATTGAATGAACTTTAAATCTATTACATGGTGCTTAAAAGAAATATTCTATGTGTTTTGACATTTCAAACAAGTTGGATAGAGTTTATTTTATCAACGTTGTCGGTCCCTTTGCTCAGAAGCCAGTTTTATTTCTAAGATCTTAGACCTCACTGCCATCTGTGCCTTCCCCTCTGTTGTCCCTGTAAGTTACTCAGCAAGGAATTGTATCACTTTGGAGTAAATGCTTTTTTTCTTTCACTAATTTTTTTAAACATAAAATCAAGTTAATAGTTATATATTACTATATACCTTTCTTTGATTATATGCCATCTTCCAGCTTTGCATCATTTATATCATAATATAAAAATTTCAAGAGAGATTTTTTTATGCAAGTAGCTGAGATGTTAAAAAAGGAAATTTAAACACATTAAATTGATCTTTTATCTTTCCACATTGTTTTGTGAAAATACTGATAAATTCTCTATTTTCTGTTCAAACCTGAGCAAAACACGTTGTGGAATTTTTCTGATTAGAAAAAATGTTTAGGGCTTATTAAATGGAAAGTGTTTTGTTTTCTTTTAAATGAAAGTTGACTTCTTACATAGTTCACATTTTGTTCAAGAGATAGAATTGCATCTATTAAATGAATTATTAAAGCCTCCATGACATAGTTGGAGGACTAGTGTTTCATGCCCAGCAGGACAAATCAGCAATACAGACCTTATAATGCAAATTGTAAGTCGTTTCTTTTTATCCTTCTTTTTAAAAGAATTATAAGAAGCATAGATACTTTTTATTTAAATTTTCATTTAAAATATAATGGACAGAATAGCTTTGTAAAATTTGATTTACAATGTATGATTTGTTTGGATAAAAATGTTTTATTGAGAGAAGAGTATTGTACAAATAAATTAATATTGAAAATATATTGGCTTAATAAGTATTTCCCTTATACTTATTTTCATGTATATCCTAGTATTTTTTAATAAACTTTCCTAAAAAAATGTTCTTTCATGATAAAATGCCAACTAGAATTTAGAATTTAGGTGAATTCTGCTATACTTTCAAGTCAAAGTGGATTTGCTCTCGCTTTTATTTTGTAAGCCTATTATTTTCTCATTTTCTTTCTTTCTTTGTCATTATATTGTTTTTATTGAAGCTTGATTTTTTGACAAAAATGATATTTTTATAAATTTATCTTTTGCATATATATGTGTATATTTGTGTGTGTGTGTGGTGTGTATATTTGTAAGTATATAGTAAAGATAACAACTAAAGTCAGTAAGTATACAGAACATAAATAATCATTAACTTTTTTTAAACATATTTTATTGATTTTTTTACAGAGAGGAAGGGAGAGGGATAGAGAGTTAGAAACATGGATGAGAGAGAAACATCAATCAGCTGCCTCCTGCACACTCCCCACTGGGGATGTGCCCGTAACCAAGGTACATGCCCTTGACCAGAATCGAACCTGGGACCCTTGAGTCCACAGGCCGACGCTCTATCCACTGAGCCAAACCGGCCAGGGCAATTATTAACCTTTGATCAGCTAAACTTTTTGTTATTTTCTGGTGACATTATTATATCTTGTACTTTTTTTTACTTTGCAGTATTGTCTTCATATGCAGGATCATATAGCTCACAGAAACCTTATCTATGTATTTGTTGAGCTTTACTAATGAACATCTGCTTACTGTTCTATAGAATACTTCTAGTTTTTAAACTTTTACCAACTTTTCAAACATGCTATGTGACATATTAATGTGACATTGATTTAGTTTCTAAGCATAGTGCTAAAATTATTTTAGAATATTTTGAAAAGTATCTTGAATATAAAAATTATGATTCCAGTTTTAACTCATATAGCTATTTTGAGAAAGTTGAAATTATTTGCTCTCTTTTAACATATATAAAAGGTAAACCATAAAATACGTTTTCATAATATATACTAGAGGCCCACTACACAAATTTGTGCATAGGTGGGGTCCAGCCTGCCTGCCCTGATCAGGGCCAATTGGGCTGGCCAGGGGGAGGGGACACGGAAGGTAGGCCTGCCCTGCCTCTGATCCAGGTGGGAGACCGATCGTGGTTGGGGCAGCTGGGGGAAGGGTGGGTGGCTGGCCTCGCCCCCTGGTCGAACTCCTGGTCAAGGGGACAATTTGCATATTAGCCTTTTATTATATAGGATAGTAATTCATATTACTTTCATCACACATCTTTCCCTTTTTATATTGCAGGTTGGCAGATAAGGAAGCAGTGTGTCTTGGTGTTTGGGACCATGGGCTTCAAAGGCAGAATGTCTGGGTTCAAATCCAGGTTCTACCATTTCCTAGATTTGTGACCTTAGACAAGCTAACTACTCTCTGGGCCTCAGTTTGCTGATCTAAAGCATAAGCTAATGTATGATACTTAGCTATCATAAAATGGTTTTCAGCTTAAGTGAAAGAGAGTTTAGCAGTGCCTGGCAATAGGAAGCAATAGGGGTTAATAGCTAACGTTTGGGGTTCAGAAGTCAGTGTGTCTCATCCACATCAAGATTCCGACACTAAAAAATAATTTTAAGAACTCAAACATTATATTTTCTTCAGAGTTTCAATGCCCGTCTCTATACACTTGGGTGGTATTGAGGTTGTGGCTGTGGGCCAGTAGAGATTTTTGAATATCCTCCTTAAGAGGTATTAGGTATGCATTTAAAAATATAACTTACTTGTTTGCAGTGGATGATCTAGAATTTTTTTTTTAAAGTAGGTTTATGTGTAGGTAAATTAGCCAGAATCTTAGAAATGTTTATGCTCCATAAGCAGATTCATAAAGAAATAAAATTTTGGCGGTAAATTTCCCTCTTATCCTGGGTGAAAATATATTTTATATTACTGAGCTCTGAGTTAGTCTAATTTCAATTTTAATAGGGTTATACCATGCATGTCTTTAGTGCATTTCTATTGCAGTTTTACGTACAAATGGCATTTATCCAATGTTTTCACACTTAGAACTATAACTGTCCAACTACTGGCATCATGTCATTTGAAATATTATTCTAATCCTGAGATAAGGGTGAAAATAGAAGTCTGAAGTTTTTTAATACTTTCCTTTAGAAACTATGTTATTTATTTCTTATCTACATCATATTATCATTTAAAAATAATAAGTGTATACAATTTTTTCAATGAAGGTAGAAAACAGACATTTGGTCAGACAATGGATAAAACGGGAGTTGTGTGAGTAGTATATTTACGTTAGACATCTTTCTCCTTTTCCTAGTGGGGAAAGGTTTTGTGTTAATTTGTCCAGTGTCGTAGTATATATTTATCTAAAAATGTGTAAAGTAAGAGATTTATCATTAGCGAAGCCTGCTACCTGCCGTGTGCCACTTGGACTGCGTGGAGTCAGTGGAGTCTTTCGCATGGACTAGGATGAGCGCAGGGAGCACTCCCAAGTGGTTGGTACCTGACCTGGGCCTCACCAGAGCACTGTCCTAGTTCCCTCTCTTTCCCAGGCATCCACACGGAAACATCTGCTGACCTTTCCCATGTAACGCGCCAAGCACTAAATTCATTGTCCACATCTCTGCTTCGTCCCTCTTTAGCCCCATTCCCTAAACCACATGCCTTCCTTGTACTTGTTCATTTGGTCAGTAGTGTTACCATTCACTTAAGCCGGAAATGTTAGAATTAGCCTAACCTTCCCTTCACCCACACTCTCTACGTTGGCTTATTACCCGCTTCCTGGAACAAAGACTGGGATTCACTTCTCTGTCACAGCTACCACTTGATGTAGGGACTCACGTTTGATCTCTCTCCCATTTTTGGGGGGGAGGGAAGCAAAAAAACAAAACAAAACCCCACAAAACCTCCTATTTTGCTACCATTCACTTTCTACTGCATTTCAGTTTTCTAGTTGTTTTAAGCAAAAACAGTTCAAGTATAAAAGATTTAGGATGATATTGAAGGTTCTTGGACGTTTCAGACCTTGCTTTCATCTGCAGTCACAGCTCGGCCGGTGTATTTTTCTCTCTCCTGAACAAACAGTCATTCACTCGGAGATTGCCTACTTAATGTCAGCTACGCGGCAGTGGCAGTGTGCTAGGCGCTTTGAGAATTCAGAAGTAACCAAGGGAGCCGGGCGGGTGCCCCATTAGTGCTGAGAGAATGCGCACACATTGTCTCTGTGTCTCCGACCACATTCTTTCATCCGCCCTTTCTCTGTTTAATAGCATCCTATTAATGTTTCATGCCCTGCTCAAGTGTCATTTCCTTTCTGAAGTGTTCGGAACTTCCCCAAGTCGTAGCTCTTCTTTGTGTTGCAGTAATACTTTCTATTCATGCCTCTAGTAGTTACCCTGTCATTCTTGGTTAGAGTTGATCTCCCCCCCCCCCCCCAAGTTAAATTTAAATACGGGAGGGAGGGAGATGAAAGAGGAGCACAGAAATAAGGATGGAGGCAAGAAGGGAAGGAGAGAAGGAAAACAGGACACGCAGGATGAGAAATAGTTGAAAACAGACTCTGAAGCCAGACAGGGTTTGGATCTTGACTCTTCTACTTGCTGGCTGGGCACATTGTTTATACCTTTGCATCACAATTTATAGTGGGAATAATAACAGCATAATTGTGAAGATGAAAAGAGTTAATGTATGTAAAGTGTTTACAACAGTGCGTGCTGTATGTGCTTATTGCTATATGTGTTAGCAATAAATAGCTTTCTTGAATGAAATGAGCTGTTTTCTCTCTCATTTGGTTTTCTAAGAAATGGGAGGTTTTCAGGCTGCATAGTATCTAACCCTGTGTGTTCACTTAAGGCATCAAATTTCTGAGTGGGTTTTGGGCCTGGGGGAGAGGGGGCCCCTATACATATTTGCTGTTTACAGTGTAATAGTGAAGAGAAGGACATTGCTTGTTTTGCTTCTTCATCAACTATCGCCAACATTTTGCCCTTTCACACCAGAGTCTGTCTTGCTTCGGACCTCCTTAGCTTTTAGAAATTGTGCTGATGATTCTTCTGTTTTCATTGTTATCTCAACCTTTCAGCTTGGTGCCTACTACTGCTTTTGTCATTTACCTGAGATCTTTCTATTAAAAAATATTGTTTCTCTCCTGACTATTCTTCAGCCTGGAAGCAAGAGGGGCAGGGCATAGCTGTCTTTTTTAGTTCTAGCAGCAAGAGCTGTCCGCAGCATATTCACATAGCACTTCCCGTGCCTGTCTCCTCCACTCACTCTCAGCGCCCTCCCTGACGGTACCACTGCCTCTGCTCCACCCTCTCTCACAGTGCTGTTGGCCCCGCTGTGAACAGGTGCAGTGTCACATCAGTTCTCTACCTGGGATGTCTGGCTTTCACAAGGAATGAAAATCTAGGAGGTTAGAGCACTCATCATTGGCTGGTTGGTGACTTCACTTTAAACAAGCGAGTTGGATGCTAATTGTCAAGGTTCTTCCGATTAAGAAAAGAATCTTGGAGGAGATGACATTTTAGCTGCTGCTTAAGCAGTGAAGGAAGAAAGCAGGTTGTAGGTTGGAGAGGGTAATTGAGGCTTAGGATTTATTCTCAGTTGATACTTGAATATTATATTTAAGGCACTGGGGCTACAAAAATTTAGTTCCTGTTAACTCCAAATGATTGGTGAAGTGACAAATAATGCAGATGTTGAAAGGGGTTGCTGAGGATTGGAGAAGTTGGAGAAGGTTTTGTCTGTTTTCATGCTCCAAAATCTCCAAGGATGATATCGTGCGTTCTTTTGAGATCAGATCTTCTTGAGAATCTGGAGGTTCATCATAACAAAATTTTTCTGAGTTTCTAGACTATACGATGATCTCCTGTCTCTGCACCTTTGCACATGCTATTTCTTTTGCCTGGAATAGTGTTAACTCAGCTAGTTCTTTAAATATAATCATAGAGGTCATAACCCTCAGAAAAGCTTCCTTGATTTTTGAGCACCGGATCAAGTGTTTCTATGGGTCTCATAGTCCCTACCTCTTCCCTCCCCTCCCCCCAAGTCGTAGCCTTTATTATGCAGATAGTAACTGCTTCCATCAGACTGTTCATGGAAGACAGAAACTGCGTATATGACAATGCTTGGTGTATAGCTGCTGCTCCAAAAATATTGGTTGGTTGAATGGATGAGTGGGATATGGTAGAGGGGGATATGGTAGAGAAGAGTCCTGCGCATTACAGACAGCAATGGGAAGAGATAGAGCAACAACAAGGTGTATAATAATGCATGCACCTGAATCTGAGACAATGAGTGGGACCATTTGATTGGACTAAAATATTGAAAAGAGAGGCTGGGGCTTTGAATGTCAGGTTAAGTGAAGAGTTTATTTAGTAAAAAAGGGCCATTGAAGCTTTTAGAGATATGAGTAGTGATATACATTCTCACAAATTTGATTTAATAATATACTCGTGCACGGGAAATACTTTTTGTAATTCTTGTGTTAAAATTTTTGTAATATGTTTCAATGAACTAAAACTGCCAGGTTTGAAGACTTGTCTCTTAAGATTGTTCTAATGTGATTTATAGGGAAACTTTTGGAAGAGTTGAATAAATTTTCTTGAGTGAATTGAATAGCTTGTTAAACTGTGCGGTTTGTCTTTCTTATAAACTAACCTGTTGTGAACTATGACAGTTTAAAATATAATTTTAAAAAGACAGTAATCTGACATTTCTGGGGGACGGGGGGTTCCTTATTTGTGGTTAAAAGAGGAGTGAATGCTGACAGCTGTGACTTTTCTCTCTCTAGTATCTCCAGAGGCAGTTGGATTTTTGTCCGCGGTTGGGGTGTTTATTATCTTGATGCTGCTCCTTTTTCTCTATATTAATAAGAAGTTCTGTTTTGAAAATGTTGGAGGGTTTCCAGATCTTGGTTCAGGATACAGCACAAGGAAGAATTCACAAGATAAAATTTGTAAGTATCATCCCTGCTTCTCTTGTTTGTTCTTTATATCTGTACTATCCTATTATTTTTTAAAATACATGATAAAGAGGTTTGGTTTTGACATACTATAAATTAACATTTGAACCACTATTCTGTGAGAATAAAAGATCTATTAAGTAAATTAGGTTCAGTAATCTTTTTGTTGTCCACACATTGCTGATATATTGCATAAAAATGAATTGCTATGGCTAGAAAATAACTTATTTTTAAGATAAAAGATGTACTTTTAAGACTATAAAATTAACAGATATGCTTTAAGAAGAAGGGAGAATTTTGTTGCTTTGTCTGGCTTAAATCTCTTACCCAAATAACTCTTGATTTAGCTTTTCCCCCAGGTCCCTGGAAAGCTTTTGGAAGTATTCACTCTTTTCTTTACCTGCTCTTGGGTGCTCGCTGACAGATAATTGGATTGTTTGGAGAAAGTTTTCTTTATACTTGGTGTATAGAGTCTGGTTAGAAAAATTAGTGTTCCTTTCCCTTCCCTGGCAGCATAGGCGTGGTATCACTTACTGTTACTCAATACTAGGAAAGACGAGGGAGGGCTGTAATACTGTTCTTTCTCTTATGGGAACATTTTCCTTGGAGTTATTTTTAAAAGTTACTGAGTTCCTAATTTGCTGTTTCCGAAGACTGGGTTGTATAAATGACAGCAGGAGCGAGTGGACCGTTATCAAGGCAGGGCGTTAGTGTGGAGGAATTTCGAGGCGCTTCCGCAGAGAAACTTCGCTTTCCTTGCCTGCGTGCATGTATCGGAGAGATGTTCTTCTCTTTTGGTAACTTAAAAAGTGATAGCCTCATTGTTTGTAGAAACCTATTTGCTGTTGAATGACGTCTGTCACTTGCCTTAGGAAGCTACAGTACTTTATGTGGTTTTGATTTGTTTGTCGTAATTCAGCCCTGCATTCTGATCATTTGTATAGAATGAACTGGCTTAAAGCTATCGCTAGGCGGCCTCCAGTCATTCTCTGGATCAGCATTTGCGATGTTTCTTGGTCCAATGACCCCTTTACAGCCTTAAAAATTATTGAGGGCCCCAAAAAGCTTTTGTTTATATGAGTTGTATCTATTTGATATGCATCATACTACACATTAAAGCTGAGGAGAGTTTAAAATAGTTTTATCAATTTATTCAAACAACAATAAGCCTATGACATCTAATCTAATAAAAGAGTAATATGCAAATTAACCATCACTCCGAGATACCTAAGCCATGCCCACCAGCCAAGCCACACTCACCAGCCAATCAGAGTGGCCACATGCAAATTAACCCAACCAAGATGGCAGCTGTCAGCCACGGAGCTAGAACAAACAGGAGGCTTCCGTTGCACCAGCGATGGAGTTGAAAATGCCTATCTAGGCCGACCAAGCCTCTGCTCAAGGCAACAATGTGTCAATTATAGAAGCCACGGAGCTGAAGCAAATAGGAGGCTTTGTTGCCTGACTAGGACTCTGCTCAAGGCAACAGAGTTTCAATTATAGAAGATAAATAAACCCCAGAAACCTGATTCCAGCCAGCCTTGCTGGGACGTTGGGTCAATGGGAGCTGTGGGCAGCCTGAAAACAGCCCTCAGCCCCTCACCCAGGCTGGCCAGGCACACCAGCAGGTGGACATGCCCCGAGGGGTCCCAGACTGAGAGAGGGCACAGGCCGGCCTAGGGACCCCCCACCCCCGAGTGCACAAATTTTTGTGCATCGGACCCCTAGTGTTAATATAAATTGCAGTTTAATTAAAAACCATATTTATTAAAACAAAGAATTTGGTGAGAAGAGTGACATTGTTTTACACTTTTGGAACATCGCTAATGACTGGCATAGAAGAAAGGGGCAGCTGGGTTCTCACATCTGCTTCTGCATTCAGTCTGTCATGTAGTCGCTGAAGACTCCAGTGTTCTTTTGTGAGCAAATAAAAGTGAGAGGTTAAATATCTCCTTATTATTATTATAAAAATAGTTTGACCTTGAGAATCCATTGGAAAGTTCGCAGGGATCTTAATTTTTCTGAGCCTTGTTTTTCTTTCACTTATTAAATAAGAATAATAGTGTTTACCTCTTAGAGTTATTATAAGATTAAATAAGGTAAAATTTGTAATTCACAATGCTTTGCCTGTCATAGCTACTGAGAAAATGTTCCCCCTCTGCCCTCCCCTGTTCTGACCTCTGTGTACAATTGCTTACATATTTTACCCTTACTATTTTTCTTAATTTGAAGTGATATTGGTAGTTTGTTAATAAGATATGGTCGTTCCTCTGCATAGACTATTAATAAGTTAACGAAAAGTAGTATAGTAAAAATCCTTTTTATACTTCTTCTTACAGGTATAGAATTAAAAACCAATAGTATTTGAGGGGAAAATAATTGTCTTGCTGCTGTTATGATAGCTTTGGAGTGGGGAAAAATATCATTATATTTAAAGCAAGTGGTTTGATTTTTTTTTTTTTTTTGGAAGAGTCTTTGCTTCGACATGCTTCTTCCAATGCATAATGCATTTACAGAACAATTTAAAAAACCACCATGTGAAATACTAATATCAAACTCAGAAATAGCAACATTTAAGCAAATGTTAAATTCACATTCCAAGTGGTTGATATTTTGAGAAGAGAAGACTTCATTATTGCACCCTGTTAGGGACAAGGAGATAGAAAATGACATTTTTCAGGAAATTACAGCGGAGTCTGCCCTCCGTGTCCTCCCTGGTGGACACAATCAGTAACGCTGTCGAAGACCTGACCACCGTCGTCGGGGAGGTCGGCTGTGCTTTGAGCGACGCCGTAACTGAGCAGGTGACAAGTATGATGAATGGCTTGCACCCAGAAGAGGAAAGCTCTTCAGCAGCGGAAGCTGTGGATACTTCTCAACAAGAAGACGCCACGTCACCAGAAGTCTCCCAGGAAACACCATCCAATGGAGGGCCCACAGCAAATCAAAGGAATTGTTATACGACTTCAGTTTCACCAAGGCAAGATCAAGGAACAAATGAAGAAAGACCGTTTAAACATGTTAACAATAGGGAACAGACGCTGTCAAAATGTCAAGAAAGCAATAATGCTGGTAATTCTGTGAAAGGCCATGTGAATGATGGCAGGATATCAGTTGCTGAGCAGAATACAAGGGCTGGATCTGTTTGCCAAGAACTTGGACCTACAGACAGGTATAGAAACATTGGATTAGGAATGTCCAGTAACGGTAAAAACGATTTCAAGGAGGTAAGGTATCAAGAAATGAGAGAAAAACATTTAAAGACAGCTGAAAACCGTATTAAAAGTAAAGGGTCCAAAGGAAATGAATGTTCAGGAAATGAGAACTCAACAAAAGATATTTTGGCGAGCAGTAGACATGTGGTACGGAAATCCATTAGGAAAGAAGACATACATCCAGCACCATCAACGAGCTCTGCAGGTAAACTACGTGGACAAAGCAAAGAACATATAAATCCAACCAAATGCTACAGAGCGAAAGGAGACACAAGAGCAAAAAAAAGTGAAGCCATTTCTGCCAAGAAAGGAAAAACAAAGAGTAACGATGAAAAAGACTCTAAGATAATACCAGGAAAAGGTGAGGCCTCCTACTGTGGGTTGAGTGATAAAATTTCTCTTGATTTTTGAAATTAGGAAAATATCATCCACATCTCTGAACTTTCCTATACGTGCCTATTTACCTGTTTTGAGACTTTCTTCTTCTTACTGGGAGACATTTTTAAAGCATTCATTTTTTTTCTCTCACAATCATTTCAAAGACCAACACACACACTAAGTATTGCCTCTGGTCCCTGCATTATTTGGCCAATTTTCAACAACCTTAATTTTTTTAAATATCTGGGGTGTTGTTTTTTTTTTACAACTAGAAACTCCATGGCTTTCTTAAATAGTGTCAATCCTTTAGTTGGAGTGTATTTTTAGTTACATTTAAAAAATTTTTATTTTTGTAACTAACGCCAAAGTCCTTTGTACAGTGTTGCTCTTCAAGTCCATCCTAGTAGGTACCTATATCAAGTGTTTTATATTTTCCTCTGGAAGCAGATTTTATTTTTTTGAGTAATATGCTTCAGGATATGTGTCTGTTCAGTTAGCCATACATGTTCATACAGTGAGTATACATAAACCATCTGTTATTATTCATGAATTCTCTATAGAATTAAGATTCCAATGAAACATTTATAGTTTTCCACCACAATATATATAACAATTTTCAAAACAATTAGCCAATAGTTATTTGGTTTTAGTTGCAGAATTGCTTCAGAATCCTAGTAATTATTTCTGTTAATACCACAATCATTTTCATTTATTGCTGGTCTGATCACAAGGCCGAAGTACACTGGTTTTTATTTATAAAATACGTACCTAGGACTTTTCAATAAATTTAGATTCTCATAAAATAACAAAATATGAGTAATAGTAGAAATGAAGAAGACTTTTTCAGTTCTGCTGCATGACTGAATATGGAATAAGGAACTGCTATTTATCAATTATATGAATGTTTTTTTTTTAATGATAAAATAGAAGCTGATCCAGGATGAATGCACTAACTAAAAAGGAACACCAGTTTTTGGAAATACTGTTAGCCTTCCTTCCACATTTATGGATTCCATAAGTGTGGATTCAGCCAACCACAGATTGAATATATATATATATTTTTAAATGTTACTTTGTCGCTGAAGTGTACTATGTAGTTAAGCCTGTGATGGTTGCATCTGTACTGAACCATGTACAGACATTTTTTTTCTTATTAACCCCTAAACAATACAGTATATCATATTATTTACATTGTATTGGGTATTACAAGTAATCTAGAGATTATTTATTTATTTATTTTGCATCATATCCCTTTATTTTTTTCTTTTTCCTTTTTTGATTAAAGTATGATTTAAAGTATATGGCAGGATGTACATTAGGGATCTGAGCATCCTTGGATTCTGGTATCTGCAGAAAGTTCTAGAACCAATCTCCTGTGGATACCAAAGGTCAACTCTATGTTCCTTTTGGAACCTACTCTTATAGTAGCCTTTGGAATTTTGGACTCGGAGGTTTTCAGTAGCCTTGGTATTATTACATGAAGTAGCAGGAATAAGAAAGACATAAATATTAAGTAGAATAGTTTACATGTTATTTTGTTCATAAAATAACAGTATGGTGCACTCATAATAAATTCTTGACAAGTAGCAGTACAGAGTTTTTAATTTTGTCAATGAGTTGTTTTCATTAAGAAGCATTCTGGTACCTAAAGAAACCAAATACCTTTCAAATATTCCAAATTATAATCAGCACTAAACTTAAACAGGTTATATTCTAAAAATCCTTTTAAAACTTATTTTTTATTTATTTAAAAAAACACAATAAAACTTATTTGACGCGTAGATTATCTCTTCATCTAGCCAAACTGTGATATAACTAGTTCCCGTGTACTTGGTTCTGACCTAGAGCTTATCAGGTACAAAAAGAGGAGGGAGAGTTTCCTTCTCTATTTTTGAATGCAGGACTACTTTAGGCAGTATTTTATAATATGTGAAGTGTGACTGTGGAATTTCTAGATGTTGTCCTTAGTACCTTAAGATCACCACCATGGTGTCCCCAAAAGTCTGAAAGCTCTGAACTGGAAGTCACACTGCCTAGATTCTAGACAGATCTGCCATCATCTTATCACTGCCCAATAGAACTTCCTGCAAGGATGAACACGTTTCGCTTATCCATATCACTTGGTATAAGAACCACTGTCTCCCATGACTACTGAACCATTGAAATGTGGTTAATGGCACTGTTGAGCTGGATTTAAAATTTTATTTTTAATTGTTTAAATAGCTGCATGTGGCTAGTGACTACAAGTTGGGCAATGCAGAAATGTTGGTCATAGTTTTACTCTTTTGTGATTTTATTTTATTGGATTAAAAAGCAGGACTTAAACCAGGTGACACCTAAGCGTCCTTACCTCTACTCTAAACATTCAATTCCTATCCCATATTGTAAAATTACTTATTCTCTGTCTCCTCACTTGGATTTCAAACCTTGGTTTCTTTAGTACAGATCATCTCAACTGAGTATAAAGGGGAAAATATCTAGGCTGGCCTCACAAATGCTACCCTTCGTGGTCTCTTCTTCTTTCTAGAGTTGATTTATAATTCTAAGAAGCTTGCATCTCAGTTTAAGTGCATCTTAGCATGCTGCAGTTTTAAACCCCATCAGGGAGTACACAACTGATCGATGGCCTGCCTCCCTCTCTTTCTCTCTCTCTCTCTCCTCCCTCTCCTCCCCCTTCCACTCTCTAAAATCAATAAAAAACATTATCAGGTGAGAAAAATAAACTCTTTCTTTGGATGTCTATTTCACGTATACACAACTATAAACCTACTTTTGCCCACTCCTGTATATGTCTACCCGTTTCATTCCTAGCATAAGAAGGATCAGTTTTGAAAATTTCAGCTAAGATGATATCTATTGTAACATGAATTATTTGAATTATATCCATATGTTTAGGCAACACTTACACTAACATCCTTTATCTACTACTGATCCTTTAGAAAAATTGTGTAAAATGACGGGCCCTATTTTTTCTTTATGTGTAACATTATAGGAAAATCCCTGTGAATAACATTATTGGTGTAATTGGAGTATGCAAATGAATCTTTTTCTACTAAAACATAAAATCTAGTCCTAGCTAGTTTGGCTGAATGGATAGAGCACCAGCCTGCAGACTGAAGGGTCCTGGGTTTGATTCCAGTCAAGGGCACATGCCTGGGTTGCAGGCTCGATTCCCAGTGGGAGGCGTGCAGGAGGCAGCCCATCAATAAGTCTCTCCATTATTGATGTTTCTCTCTCTCTCTCTCTCTCCCTCTCCTTTCCTCTCTGAAATCAATAAAAATACATCTTAAAAACTCCTTAAAATGTAAATCTTAGGCCTTAAAAAAAGAAGTCTTGGGCTTTTTAAGTGAAAAGTTGATACTTCTCTAAAGCTGAAAATTTAGATTGTGTATTTGTGCATATGTGTTTATATATTTGTGTGTATATGGATATATATGACACATATACATGTGTATATATTGTGTATATATATACATATACATATATGTGTGTGTATATATAAAGCTTTAACAAATTTATCACTCTTTATTGCATTAAAATTTTGATTTGCTCTCCTTGTTGTTGCAAATAGATAATTCCTACATGGACAGAGATGAGCATGGTTCATCCTCTGAAAGTGAAGACGAAGCACTGGGTAAATACCACGAAGCCTTATCCCGAACACACAATTCCAGACTGCCACTGGCTGATTGTAGACAAAAGAACTATACTTGGGAAACAAGACAAAAATACAGCCCTCTATCTGCAGAGTATGATGGGTACAGTAGCGAAGCATCAATAGATGAAGGTAAGATCAGTTTTATTTTTTCAGGTGACACACTGTAGTGTTAGATAATTTGTGCCTAAAATTCTAGGCATCTGTGGCTGCACAATCAACATGAGAGAGCAGGTACAGTGGAGTCACATTTCTGGGAATATAATTTACTCAAACTTATATCTTTGGGCTCAAGCTGAAAACTAAAACACCCAAAACAAAACACTAAATAACTTAAACACAGTAGTAATTCTAGCTCTTTTTTCCACAATGCGCATATGCCTAGCAGGCATGGTGCGCAAAAGACGGGGATACGCCGTTCTCTCAGCTGGAATCAGTTCCTGAATACCTGTTCCGGGAACCGATGCAGTCTCAGTAACTCAGAGTGTTGACGGTGATGCCTGTGTGTACATGTGCGCTTTCCTTCAATGTGGCCTCCAGGCATGAGCCAGGAACTCCATGTGGCACGCCGCAGAGGAAATGGCGACGCTTGCTCCGCACGGGAGGAAAAACTGTCGCGATGGGCTTATAGAGAGCTGGCACTGTATTATGCTGTGCTTGGGGGATGACTTAAGGACTTTTCAAAGATGATTTTGTCTCTAATTGATTTTTGCCTCATGTACTGACATTGGCTTTAGAACTGTGTAGAAGATATAAGTCCACTCTCACACGGTTTTACATTTTTCTACAAGAGAAATAAGAGGTTGTAACAATTAAAGCATATTTATTTCCGCATTGAAGTAAGTTCATGTGCTCATTATAATATGTGACTACTTGTATATAATTATTACCTTCATGCCCACATCTAAGGAAAAGACCAGTGTGTCTTAGCGTTTTTTTATTATTATACCAAACCATCCTTAATTTTGTAGCTGTGGTTGGTGTTTCAGGGCCTATTCCAGTTGATGGCTTAAAGTCTTACCCAGCGCATACTGCAGGCGGAGGAGCTACGTCATCTTTGTGTGTGTGTGTGTGTGTGTGTGTGTGTGTGTGTGTGTGTATTTGGCTTAATGCTAACTAAAGATTGATAAACCTCTTTCCATTTCTACTAGTAACCAGGTACAGTAAGAAAATAATCGAATACTGAGTGATTACTGTATAGAAAGATCATTTTGAGATGCTAGGAAAGAAATAGAGCATGTTAAGCATGGATTGTGCCCCCACAGATACCTTTCTAGTGATGACGAAAATAAGACGTGTGTTCACAAAGGTAACTCAATAATGCAAACATATTAACTGTGAAACCTTGGGCAGTGCAAGGTTATTTATAGGTTTGTTTTGTTGTCTCTGAAATGTGGGTAATACCTCTGCGATAGGGTTGACATGAACGCTGAAGGACGTGTGGTAGTTTTCAGCATAGCGTCCGGCAGCTGACAGGTGAGCGCTCAGTAGATGGTTGCCGCCAGTGAGAGTGGTGAAAGCGGGCACGGAGGTGATAGTAGTCATGAGCAAGCCCCGAGTTTGTAATCTGTGACCCCAGACACATCCCTTTTTGTAGCTTCAGTTTGGAATTTGTCTTTTTCCCTCTTTATTTCTCCTTCTCCCGCATCCCCTACACATCTCTGCTGTCTTGGTTGCGTCTTCTCTGCAGTCCTGTTATCCTAGTGTGGCTCTGTGTCTGTGGCAAAGCAGTGAGGAGAGGAGCATGACCTCAGTGGCTCTTCTGTTCTTGCCTAAGCCACTGGAGCTGGCGAATATCCTACCTAAACATGTGGGACCCATCTGTACTTCCTACCACAACTGCCCTCAGTTATTTGATAAAACATGCAGGGTGGATGGATTTTAGGCTTTCTGAAGTGAGATGTACTTACTTCATACACATTTGTTGAAGTCTTTTATGTGCCATACTAGAGACTATGGATGAAATAGGAATTAAAATGAGCTTCTTTCAAAGAGCCACGGACTTAGAGGGGGAACCCCATGAGTATATGTGTACTGCAATGTGATGAGAGGTCTGTTGGTTTCATGGACAAAGTACCGTGGGAACACAGAGCAGGAGGTGACGCAGGCTTCGTTTGGGAGGTGGACATGTGGGGATGTCTTGTGCAGTCTTCACGGAATAGGTGACCTGGACTTGGAGGAAACTGGTTCTACACCATGGAATAGTGACTGAGTGAAAGCAGAGGAGAGTGTCCTCAGGGTCTCATTTCGGGTCTGTGTTTAGAGAATGGGCAGGGGACTGGACATTGCCTCATGGGAAATACAGAGTCTGGGGAAATTTGTAAGCTGAACAGTATTCTGTGTCTCTGGAGCTATTTTATTCATCAGTTTATTTTGTTCATTAGATTCCACGTATGAGTGAGATCATGTAGTAACTATATTTTGAAAACAACTTAATGGAGATTATTTTACATGTAACATCTACTCATTTCAAGGGTATGATTCATTGATTTTTAGTAATTTTACTGAGTGGTACAACTATCATCATAATTTATTTCTAGAACATTTTCATTTCCTAATAAGATCTCTCATGCTCACCTACTGTTACTCTTCATTCTCATCCTCAGTCTTAGGCAGTCACTAACCTGCTTTCTATAAGTCTGTCTGCCGTAGCCAGTTTGGCTCAGTGGATAGAGCATCGGCCTAGGGACTGAAGGGTCCCCGGTTCAGTTCCGGTCAAGGGCATGTACCTTGGTTGCGGGCACATCCCCAGTAGGGAGTGTGCAGGAGGCAGCTGATGGATGTTTCTAACTCTCTATCCCTCTCCCTTCCTCTCTGTAAAAAATCAATAAAATATAAAAATAAATAAATCTTCCTATTCTAGATATTTCTTATAAATGGAACCGTATAATCTATAGTCTCTTGTCTGGTTTCTTTCTCTTAGCTGGTTCATTTCTTGATGTAGATGTGTCAGTACTTTGTTCCTTTTGTTTCGTTTTGTTTTGTTTTTAATCCTCATTTGAGGATATTTTTCCATTAATTTTTAGCGAGAGTGGAAAAGAGAGGCAAAGATAGGGAGAAACATAGATGTGAGAAAAAACACATTGATTGGTTGCCTTCTGCACAAGCCTTGACTGGAATCAAACTCAGGACCCTTCATGCCAAAGGCCGATGCTCCATCCAGGGAGCCAACAGGCTAGGGCAGTAGTTCGTTGCTTTTTATTACTGAGCTGTATTTCATCATGGTAGATGTACCACATAGTTCCTGTCCATTCATTCATTGATAAACGTTTAGCGCATTTCCAGTGTTTGACTATCTAATCTAATAAAAGAGTAATATGCAAATTAACCACCACTCCAAGACACCTAAGCCACGCCCACCCACCAAGCCACGTCCCCAGCCAATCAGAGTGGCTGTATGCAAATTAATCCAGCCAAGATGGAAACCTGCAGCCACGGAGCTAGAGCAAATAGGTTTCCGTTGCACCAGCGATGCAGTTGAAACTGCCTGCCTAGGCCGGCCAAGCCTCTGCTCAAAGCAACAATGTTTTAATTATAGAAGCCATGGAGCTGAACCAAATAGGAGGCTTCATTACCGGACTAGGCCTCTGCTCAAGGCAACAAAGTTTCAATTATAGAAGATAAATAAACCCCAGAAACCTGATTCCAGCCAGCCTTGCTGGGACCTTGGGTCAATGGGAGCTGTGGGCAGCCTAAAAACGGCCCTTAGCCCCTCACCCAGGCTAGCCATACCTCCATGGGGTGAGGGTTCCCACTGGGGGGGCTTGGCCAGGCATGCCAGCAGGTGGATATCCCCCGAGCGGTCCCAGACTGCGAGAGGGCACAGGCCAGGCTGAGGGGACCCCCCCAAGTGCACAAATTTTTGTGCACTGGGCCCCTAGTTACAAATAATGCTGTTGTGAACATTCATAGTGTGGTGGTGTGTGATTGCCACTAAGTATGCTAAGATCTTTGTGTGCACTGACATATTTAATCTTCATAACATCATATTATCAGCTCCATTTTACAGATAAAGGAACTGTAAAACTATAGTGGGCCCAGGATGCAAACAGCCTGTCTGCTTCTAGATCCCCTGTTTTTAATCACTATAATTTCTACTTCTGTAATGAGTCAACTAATATAACACTTATTTTCTATTACAGTATTTCTGTTATATTAATTTAGTTAAATGAGGATTCTAACTAATTTAGACCTACCATTACATAGTCCTTTAAGACCAGAATTTAGGTTAATACTGTTTTTCCCCCCATTGGATTTATTATGATTAGAAAGTTTTATGAAAAGAAGGTGGCATTTACTTTGCCAGATTTATCCTTGTTTGCCTAGCACCCGTCAAATAGTATAACTCAGAGAAAAGTAGCCTGTATATGTTTGTTGAATTAATGTCATATAGTGTTTTTCCGCCTACATTATTTATTCACCTTTTTTCTATATATCCTAATTTGAAGAATTTAACATAGGTCATAGTTTCAATAGATGTCTGATTAAATATCCTGAGAATATTAACAGATGTTTTAAAATACAAAGGTAAACATAGGTTGGCTATAGCTCAAGACTTGGGAGCGCAAGTTTTATATTATGCAAAATCTGAATAATGAAAATGCTTACTTTTTTCTGTTAATATTTGTTGCATGGGTGAAGCGTCCTCAGTGTCACAGTAGGGACTACATGATCTCAATTGGTCACATTATTGGTGCTACCGACTGAGTGCTTTAAATGGTGTGCTCGCCACTAGACCGTTCCATTTTAAAGGTTTCCTCTACTTTTTAATGAGCTGGTATTTTGAGACTGTGTGACTATCCCGTTCCCCAATACTCTGTGGTTTTTAGCATTTATTGATGAGTCTTGCCTAAATCAATTATTACTGTCTTTTAGCATTGGTACTCATTTTTGTGCTCAGTGTTATAATCCATTCCTGTCATTTTTTCATTTGGATGTTCAAATTGCTCCATATTCGGCTCTTTGTTGCTCATTCAAGCTTGAGCCCTGTAACTTTTTGACATGTCCCTACCAGATCTTGAACACTTTCTTACTTTAAATACTTTCGGCAGAGCAGGTTCTGTTTTATTTTTGCGTTTCCCTGTTCAGCTCAAGAATCGATATTAAAAAAAAATTTTAATAACAAAGTTTATTAGCAATACATTGAGAAAAGACTATAAGTGATGCTGGTATAACCTATCATTTACCTGGAGAAAATAAAACTGGGTTTTCGTTGTCTTCTGGTAGAAATGTGAATCTACCTTTAATAGAGGGCAAACTCTCTGAAGGTATATCCACCATTGACTCATCTGCAGGTCTTCTGAGAATCCATCCTGTAGAAATCAAAGCCTAGTGTGCAGGATACATTCTGACAGTATTTTTTTGTGGCTTTATTTGTGGTGGAAAAGCACTGAATAGAAAGTGAATAATTATTAAGGGGAATGGTTGAACACATTTTGTTTCTTTCTCATTAAGAAATAATTGGTAGCACTAAAAAAGAATAAATAAAAAACTATAGCAGGTATTGTTTGAGGAGAGAAAATCTAGGATGCAAAAATTATTTTTTTGCATATGAAACATTCATAATAAAATTGCGTGTTGCTAAGGGTGTAGTGCTTTGAAGAAGAGGATTTGTGAGCTCCCCATAACAATCCAGGGTGGGCAGGGAGTGATGTGCTCAGTGACGTCATTGGGCACCTGGGCTCGTGGGGAAGTCCCACTGTCCTCAGCATGTGGCATCAGTCTCTGGGCCTGAGGTGTCGGTTGCTCTCCAATACCTTGTCTTTAAGTGCCAACCTTCATAAAGAAAGAGAGCCCAGGGAGAAAGCCACTTTTGTTCTGAAAATGTCCCGTCTACGTTGCCTGAGTCATTCCTATTTCATCATCCCCCTTGATCATACCTAGTCACGTGGTCATGCAGCCTCCTGTGCTACAGCCATGTGCCCTGTCCATATTTGGTGGTGGCTGTGGGCTCCAAAGAAAGAAGAGGGAAGTAGATATGTGGGGACACTAGAAGCGTGCCGCCAAAGCCCACACTGGTGTGTGCATTCCTGCTCATCACGTTTGTGTGTGACTCTACGAGCGCGGCAGAAGACATAGACGAATACTGGCTTGTTGTGGAATACAGCGTGCCGGTGTTGATGCGGGGAGTAATGAGGAAGAGAGGAGAGACTTAAATGAAAAAGGGAATGTACACCAAAGAGTGCAGACTAAACGAAATAAATAAAATCTCTACAGAATCTCATTATGTTTATGTTTCATGTAAATTACATTTGTATGTGATGTATGACAAAATTTAAAAATTAGAGAAAACACACCAGCATGCACCATATATGTTAAATAGCACTTTCCCCCTGAATGTGATGGGTTCTGGGAGATTAGAAATTATTGTTTAGGAAAATTCTATACATCTCTAAGCCCCAGGGATAAGATAACAAGAGAGATAGGTGTGTCCCCCCCCCCTTTTTTTGCACTGTATTTATAAATGAGCACGATGAGTAACAGTTAGCAGTGTGAAACATTACAAATGAACATTCTGAGAATAGGGTACACTGGAGACAGTGCTTAGGAAGAATCTTAATCACATGATAATTTCATCTGACTAGTAACTAACAGACTTCTCTAAAAAGATTGAAGTAACAATTAGGTCTTTGCGTAAGTAAAGTGATGATTATTTCACCAATCATCTCTTTGGCAGTTTGCTGTGATGATTGTTGAGATGTAGAAAGAAAGTGTGAGTAAGCACATCATTCAGTTGTGTTGCTGATGATGCTTTGGAAACTGCTGGAATATTCAGATGGTTGACATTAGTAATGTTTTTGACCTTCCAGTGTAATTACTATGTGGTTACAGTAAATAAAGGCCTACAAAAAAACATTCAGTAAAATTACAGTGGCCACATTTTATACCTTATCAAAAACGTACAGTTTGTAGTTATTCTCTGCAACAAAATGTTGCTCTTTTTGGTACATTTTGTTCCCTTTGACATGATTGAAGTGGTTGATCAATACTAAAGCTTTGTACTAACATGAAAAGGAGTTCCGTGGTATTTAAAATGTGTAGATGATGCCCATCTAAGTAACTTTAATACATTCCCCGCCTTAAACTCATTAACGGTTATCATGCTATTATGTTTTGTTTTCTGCTAACTTCAGTATCAAATGTCAGACATAATTTGCACATGCAAACTTGCTACTAGTGAGAAATAGCATTTTGAAGAAGAAATCTGCTTTTCTGTAGGAGCAAATGCCAAATACCTGAGTGAATAGATTGTGTTCCTTAATAAAACACACACCCTAATTTAAAATTGGTGCACATTCAGTTGAATAAACTGACATTGGTAATTGTCTTAAAATTTAACTAGTTATCCTAGTTGGATTTTTTTATTGAATTTATTGGGATGGCCTTCCTTGGTTAATAAAATTATATAGGTTTCAGGTGTACAATTCTATAATACATCATCTGTATATTGCATTGTGTGCTCACTACACAAAGTCAAGTTTCCTTCCACCACCATCAAACCTCCTTTACCCTCTCTTACCTCTCCCAACCCCAGTTCCCTCTGACAATCAATGTACTGTTGTCTGTGTCTGTGAGTTGTTGTGTGTGCGCGATTAATCCCGCCACCTTTTTCCCAGCCCCTAACCCCCACCCCTCTGACAGTGTCAGTCTGTTCTCTGTATACATGAGTCTGTTTCTATTTTGTCTATTTTATTCATTAAATTCCACATGTAAGTGAAATCCTGCGGTATTTGTCTTTCTGTGGCCGGCTTACTCCGGAATCGATCATGTCGTAAAGTAGTCCTGCTTGCTTTTGGTGAGGAATGGTATTTAGAAACCAAGCTCTAGAAGTGCTGGTGACCACTGGCTGTCCTTGTTTCCAGGCTCACTCAGTGGACACTGTCCATTCTGATACCACTGATTCGAATCCAGCACCACCAGGCTCTTCTCTCCCTGTTCTGAGTTTATACCTCCTTCCACCGCAGTAAGAGCTGTGGTTCCCAACACCCCTGTGCTCGTTTATTTGCCCAATCCACATGTCACACAGAACAGTTTGGGAATTGCCGCCCAAATACTACTTAGAACAAATAAACTTCTTAAATACAATTCAAGAATTGTTTGCATTCTATTATCCGTAGACTATATCCCAGTAGGGGGTGTATAAGTAATGTGTCCAAAAGTTACCTGATTAGTTCTTTCTATTTACTCATTTGGTATAAATATAGTTCAGTTCCTGTTTTTGTTTCATCCAGTGTTGGGTTTGTTTTCCATCTTTTTAATTTATAAAGCATTCACGTGGTTTAAAAGTAAAAGCTAAGTAAAAGGTATAGTCAGATAAATCCCATTTTTCTTTTATTTCCTCCACTTCATTCCCACTTATCTGTGTAGGTAACCACTTTCATTCGTTTCTGGATTATCCTTCCTGTGTTTTGTTTTGGAAAAATAAGAATGCACTTCATTATTTCCCCTTTGTTGTTATATAAAAAGGTAGTATACTGTGTATAAGTATGTGTTTATGTATACATGTGCATATATTTTTTTTCTTTTTCATTTTCTTTTGCACTTAGATATATGGAAATCACTCCATATGAGGTCATAGTGAGCTTCCTTTTTTCATCTGCTGTTTACACTGTTGAATAAGTTCCTAGCTTATTCAACCAATGTCCTACATATAGAGGAAATACCTCTCAGACTACTTTCTGTAGAATATTAATATCACATTTCTTTGAAAGTCTAGACTTATATCTGTTATTTTGTTTTCTTTATACTTAACTAGAGGCCTAGTGCATGAAATTGTGCAAGGGGCTGTTCCCACACCCGCCACCATGGCCTCTGCCTCTGCCCCCACTCATCATAGCTTCGTCCGGAAGGTTGTCTAGAAGGATGTCCAGAGGGGCGTCCGGTTTAATTAGCATATTATGCTTTTATTATTATAGAAGATAGAATTGAGACTGTTATTATATCTTCATTGTTTTCAGCAGGTTATTGAACTTTCTAGTTGTCTGCTCTGTACGTTAACTTTTGGACTCTTTTGCATATATGTAGTCAAATTTCTTGGATTGTGTTCTGAAG